>PVLD010002155.1:0-167337 GCA_004027595.1 Dinomys branickii
TCTCTTTTCTTGTCTTCTTCCTTTCTTCTTTCTTTTCTTCCTCCCTTCCTTACTGTGTCACAAACCCAGGGCTTTCCTCATGCTAAGAACCTGCTCTACCACTAACCTCCATCTTCATCCCCATTTCAGACAACAAAATATTTATTAGAGGCAATGTTTAATGTTCTCAAAAGAAAACAATGTTAAATGAAGTGGTAGTCATGGTAATGACCTTGATTTTATCATTGCATATTGCATACATGTACTAAATTATGTATTTTACCCACTAACAATGTATAATCAATTACAGATCATGCACATGTATATTATATCCAATACTTTAACTGCTTCCACTGCTGCCACTACAAGGTGGCCTCACCTGTGGCCCTCATTACTAAACAGTAACTCTCTAGCTAGCTTCAATGGTGAGAATATTCTCCCCACCCTTCAACTGTTAGAAGCTTCATTCCCAGTGTGATAGTTTGGGGAGAGTGAGCTTTGGGGCAGATATATAGGTAATGAGAGCATTCCTTTAATGAATCGATCAGGGCCACTTTAAAAAGCCTTGTGGGATGGATTCTCTTCTGCACGCCTGCCGTGTGAGGACACAGCGTTTGCCTCTGTGCCATTCTGTCTTCAACCATGTGGCGGTAGAGAAAGAACGGTGCCGCCTCCAAACTTATGACAAATACATTTCTGTTCTTTGTAATTTGTGCTCTCTGTTAATTCTTTTCTAGCAGCCCCAAAGCCTTGTTACAGCAGATTAAGAAAGCAGTTTGCGCCAGAAGTAGGGACTAACACACTGGCCTTTCAGTTCCAACTCATCCCTGTGTCTTTCATTTTCTCACCCTCTGTGCAGGACCCTACAAGAATGTCCTTTTGTGGAATGAAAGCCAAATTCTTATTCCCCCTATGACCCTGTTCTTCATGACTTCCTTGACTTCATCTTCTAGTTTTCCTGTCTTTGCTCACCTTCTACTGCTCTAATACCTTATTATTCATAAATAAAATAGTAAATGTTTTTCTCTTCTTCCAAAGAAAATGCCATCCATTGTGTTTAATTCATAAATTATCCAGTTTGTTTATGGCTAAATTCTTACATTTTCCACTAAATTTTGGCTAGTTTTCTCTTGTACAAGTTCTCACTTCATTTTGGAGTCTCTTTGCTATATTAATTATCATGTGATATAACTCCTTGTTGGAACATAGCCAGACCAATAAACTAAAACCACTGTAAGGCTGGAGTCATGGATTTCTGGAGATACATGTAAAGAATTAGCACCTATTAAAATATTAAACAAACCTTTTTTAAGTGTTTTTAGTCATTAGTAAGCAAATTCATAATGAAAAGAATGTAGAAATGTCAAATTTAGTGTGAGATATTCAAAAATTAGGGCTTAAAGATGAAACTGTATTTTAGTAAATGATACATAAGAGTTTGAGATCTCAAAAACAATTTTGCCACATGCCTAGAAAAATTACTCTGTGATGTATATACCTATCTCTGTACGTATTAGAATATAAGGAATTGCTCTTATTTTGCAATGCATCCATAATTTCGGTGTGCAGTGCTACTAAAGGGAAGAATTAGCAATTTGCCATCAACCCTACAGATTTAAAGGGTCTGTCATGCATACACAAGTCTTTTTAGACATGTTATAGATAGTGAGAACAAAAGCACCTAATTATGCATCACATACAAGTCCCTTTCTGTTCCAACTGCCAAATTCCAAACTAGCCCTAGATAGATCACAAGAATGATCAAATTCAAGGTCTGTCCTGAAATCTTATTCAGCATTTAAAAGTAATTATGACAAAAATCATTGAGAGATATAGTATATGCTTACAAGTGTTTTCTTCGACCTCTCAAGCTTAACCACGAAGGACTTTGAGAGCAAACACTCTGATCATAGTGGTTATTATTGTTTTTATCAGAGGAAGTCCTGAGCTTAAAAAGTATACCAGCTGACTATGAGAGCAGAGTGTGGGAGCCTGATGCATTCATCTATTTCTGTTCCTATGACAAAAAACCTGAGTGAAAAAGAGAGGTTTATCTACTCACAGTATGGGATGTTGGGGTCCTGCACCAATTCTTATCAGAACTTCGTGGAAGCCGTCACTCCGATGGCAGGAATGAATGTAGGAGTGAGAGATCATGTTGTAATACTGGAAACCAGGGCAAGGCAATGGCCAGTCTTACTATTTTTATCTCAACTCTCTCTTCAGAGATTATTCAAAGTATTACGGGATCTTAATCTAAGAATACGCTCCACTGGAATGCAGACTGGCAAAATCACTGTGGAGATCGGTTTGGATATTCCTTAGCAAACTTGATCTAGAGGTCCCATTCAACCCAGTTATTCGCCTTCTGGGTATTTTCCCAGAAGATCTGAAAGCATCATTTCACCATGATATATGTGTACCCATGTTTATAGCAGCACAATTTGCAATAGCTAAATTGTGGAAGCAACCCAAATGTCCAGCCACAGAGGACTGGATCAAGAAAATGTGGCATTTTTTATATAATGGAATATTACTCAGCTATGAAGAAGGACAGATTTGGGACTTTTGTAGGCCATTGGTCACAACTGGACACCATACTCATAAGTGAAATAAATCAGAGGTTCATATGCAGGCAACATTTTGTAACACTGGTGTAGGAATCTGAAGGTGGGAATGTGGATTGGGGGGTGTGAAGGGAAACTGCTCAAGGTAGGGAGCAGGTGGGATGGGAGAGGAAGAAAAGGACAAATATGTACCTATGTGTGTGTATGCAGGATGGCTAATATGGTGCCATTGTTGACCTGTGTCGCTTTATGTTAAGGAACAGTTCATGATTGTTTGATCAAGATTGTGTGTCTATATGTGATTTCAGGAGCATGCACTTTGAGGTTATCAGTGTGTGGTGCAGCAACCACTGGTGATTCCCTGTCCCTTTGTCTGTAATTCAATTTTGATTGTACTGCTCTTGTGCTACTTTGTGTCTCTTTGTTAATGTTTTCCTTTCTTTTTTTTTGTTTTCTTTGTTGGTTTGATTTTTTATACTTTTAAAAATTAAAAAAAAAATTTAAATTAAAAAAAAAGAATGTGCTCCACTGACCTCAGTACCCTCCACTGGATCATAGCACTTAAAAATCTTACCACCTATCACATTACCACACTGGAAGCAAGCCTGCAATGCATTAACTCTTACAGAGCAAACCATAACCTTTGAAGACCCAGTTCTCATTTCTCAGGCTGGTAGAAATAAATATGATTCCAAAACTGAATAGGGGAAGCCAGGGACTCTTCCATCCTTACCTGGTAGTTTCTAGCAAAAACAGGAAAGTGTTTAGAAAGAGTTGTGTACAGTATGAAAAGGGAACTGAGGAGGAGAAAGGAAAAGCAACATCCTTGGTTAACAGGTAAAATGGAGGGGAAGAGACACAGGGAAAGTTCTGAAAGGCTCACTGAAGGCCAATTACAAAGGGAGGAAGGAGGGTTACGATCTATGCACTGAATCAAGGAAGAGACTGGGGGAGCATGCTGGCTTAAAAGGAATACAGTGCTAGAGAGAAGAAAGACACCATACTCTTAAGTGAAATAAATCAGACTCACATGTTAAACATCATATTGTCTCCCTAGTATAAGAAACTTAAAGAGTAAACAAGATCCAAAGGTACAAAGGTACAATAGATATTATGAAAGGGAAAGAAACTGCTCAAAAAGAAAGAACAACTGGGGTGGGGGAAAAGAGAAAAAAAAGAAAGGACAAAAAAATGTATATATAAGAAAACTAAGATAATTGTACTACTAATTTCTATTAGTTTATTGAAAGGCATGGTTAATGCTTGTATTGCTTGATCAGTGTTGCATGCCTGTATCCAGTAATCTGAGCAACTACTTTGGAGACAACAATGTGCAATATCATAACCATGATTAATTTACTATCATCTTGTGAAATTCTGCATGATTTTTTCCTCTTTAAAACAAAAATAAAATAAACAGAAATACAAAGAAGGAAAGGAGAGAAAGAAAGGAAAAAAGAGAAAAGAAGGAAGGAAGGAAGGAAGGAAGGAAGGAAGGAAGGAAGGAAGGAAGGAAGAAGACAGGAGAAAGACACCACTGTGAACCCCAAAGCAGTATCATGACACACCAAATGTGGTCCCACAGGATACAACCTGTAACTCTCCCAACTACTTTAATGAGCACCCCCAAGCTGGAGGGTTGTCACAAGGAGCATGGGAGGTATGGAGGCTGGGGGAATTCAAGAGACAGGGGGCAGAGACTCAGGCCATGCCATCATCAAGATCGTTGTGTGATGTGTCTTAGGTGGGCTTCACAGTGATGATAGAAAGCAATTTAAATATATTTTCCTGATCCTAAAAGTTCAACTACATAGAGAGTGATTATATGTTTCATGGGATGCTTTGTTATAGCATAATTTTTATATTTTGAGTCTTGAAAAGTGAGTATTATTTACACCATTTTCATATAAAATACCTTTGATGGAAACTTCCTTTCTAGTGTTGTGTGGTCTACGAAACATACCCAAATTTACCTCTGTAGAACATAAAAATGGCCTAAATTGCACGGAGCCAAAGCCAGTTTTTCCATTACTTTTTTGTAACACATCCTTTACATGGCTGAGGGAATTTCTTTCTTTAGACATTATTAGGCTTTGAAGTCCTTGCAGGAGAATTTGGTGCTTTATGAAGTCTTGGTTAGAATTGATATGGCCCTTGAGTTTTGTGTCATTGAAATTGCTAATTCCATTCAATTTGTGCTATAAATCTTACAACAAGGTTTTGTTTTGGAGTATTTAGGGATGCATTCCATTTTAAGCCATATATTCAGTTTTCATAATTTGTTCTTACAGGGGCAATTGTCATCTCTGTCCACCTTATAAGCACAAAACCTTTATCGCTCTCTAGAGCTTGTGTATGTGTGATGTCTCCTGTTTCTTTCTGCTTTCTTGGAATTCTTTCAAAAATCATAAGTTCCTGATATCCTTATTCCCAAGCTTGTGGTGCTCACTGCCTTTGTTTTGAAGGCCGGTTTAATTATTTTTAATACATTACTCAATAAGGAGTATTTGAACAAAGTGCTTAGCTTCTCCTATTTCTTTCGCTGAATGATTGTGCTAAGTCTAACTTGTTCAGAAATAGATGCGATGAGTCACAAAGAAAACACAATATCTCCGTCTTATTAACTGATGAATAGTAAAGTGGGTTTTTTCTTCTTTTGACTAGTTGTTTTTCTTTTCCCAAAGGAAATTGGCAAGGGCATCAACAGTAGATAAATATTAAATCTGGAATTAGACAAACCTTGCTCCATGTTGTTTTCTCCAATAGTATCACCTGTAATCCAAACAGATAACGTATGATCTTGAGGTTTCTTATTGACATGCTACAAATCCATGTTATGTATATTTTAAATTGTCCAAAGACTGTTTAAGATGAACACTGAAAAATGGTATTATGGTGGGCTTGAGTCATGATGGTGAGTGAAGGTGGAAAGCTTCAGCAATGGCAAAAGTTCAAAAGGAAATTTTTACCGAAACGAACGCTTCTGATTTCCCACCACATTCATTCTACACATAACGCAGCTGGGATTGTTCAAAGTGGTCAGTCACTGTTAGCCCTCCGTGGGAGCTTTCCATGTGTCCCCATAATTGTATATGCAGGGTCAACCTATAGAATAATGAGAGGTTCTTAAAACACCTAAAGTATTTATTTTTGGTCATGTGGATATATCTCAGAACTAAACTTTAGCAAATATGACAGGTTCTGAGATTTTATTCCTCATAGTATTTCCTTTTGTGCATAGAAAAGCTTTTCTGAGTTAAATGAAATGTTATTAAGTAAAAGAAATTTGCCTCCATTATAATGGTAATTGTAAATTGTGATATAACTATTCCTTGGCTAACGTTTAATATAAAAATAATTAAAAGGGCCCTCAGTGAATAAAAAGCTTTTTTACATCAGATTAAAAGACTCTCTTGTTTTAGTAACTGTTATTTTCCATCAGTGCTCATAATAATTCCTTAGTTTGTTACTTGGTAGATATGAAAGTCAACTTCCCATCAAAGCCATTCTTCTTAAGATTGCACACATTTCCTTAAGCCCCTCGCTGTTTGACACAGTGTGAAGTTAGTATAAAAAAATCTTAAATCTTTTTTCTGTCAGATTTTTGCATTGTATCATAATAATCTGCTGTCAAGAAAATGCCAAATAATAAATATGTCCAAAGATGCAAAGTGTCAAGGGTCCTTTTAGTTATCTCACTCTTAATGTAGGAGGTCTTACATACACTTCTGTCCCCCAATGTAAGAGAATATGTACTTTCTCAATTAAGTTTCAGAGAATATTTTCCCAAAATCAAGTTAATGGGAGGCATATAGTCATACTATCTATATAAGCATCAGTATTAGATTGAAAATGGTGAGATATTTTATCAAGCTTGTCCGACGATCATTAGCCATAGGGAACGAGCATTAATACTACTAAGTATGTTGTATAAATGAGGAAAGCTTAGCTCTTGCTAATAAAACAGGGCATTTTGCATTTGTTAAATCACTGCACCTAAAATTCCTATAAATATTTCAGTTTTAAATCCCCACTTAAAAGTTTTGTATGGTCAGTGTTAGATGTTCACACATTCAAACAAATTCTAGCATCACTTTCTGTCATTACAGTTAAATTCATTTTCCAAAGAAATTATATAGCCCATGGTCCCAAATAAAAATTATTGTAATGGGAATATGATTAGGGAAAGAAATATCTTGTATACCATAAATTGCATCTGTGACACCACATTTTTCAGATTCCCTGGAAATTAAAATAATAGGTCCATTTTCCTATGCACACGTTGTTTTTGCACCTGAAATATCAGTCATTTAGTTTATTTCTATTACCAGTTATATATTCAGCCAAAAATTACTTTATTATTCAACAGAACATAGTGAAACATACCTGAAGTGGAAAAGTGTAGCTATGATTGAGGACACCAAGAATAATACCATGACAATAGTAGGTGAATCTTTCTCAGACAGACACACATAACCTGGCAAGTTTACTAGGCAAGTGTGGATGTGCTAGTTATACAAGCACTGCCTGAAATCTTAGAGGGAAATAACTTTTTGTGTGGAAAAGGTAAACTTAAGGAAAACCTCAACACTATGAAATAGTGTGGTCTTGTTCCTTTTTCATCTGCTTATATCTTCATTTGTCAGCTAAACTACATCTCTAGACCAGATCTCTGCAAGGAAAAATTAATTTTACAGAACAATTTGAACTTTTTATTTCTACTACATCATTTCAGAGTGGTTTTACTTGAGAAAGTCACCAAGTCTCTCTGAGTCTTACTTTTGTAATGTAAAATTTACCTTAAAGTTACATAAAAGTTAATAAATAGCACTTATTTTCAATACTTTTGTGAAGGTTGTGTAGAACACTGTATTTAAAAATGCCTAGAACATAGGAAGTATTCAGCACTTTTTGTGGGGAATAACAAATCAAAAGGATGAAGATTTATAGTTGAGTTTTATGTTGTGTCCTATACAATGATCATATCTATTGTCTCTCTATGGTCTATTTATCTATCTATCACATAAAAATCATGTGGAAGCAAACAGATCATGGGTCTTTGCAGATCATTATGAGGATCTTGGACTTTAGCTTTGCAGCCATGAGAAGCCATTGAACCCTCTAAGGAGGACAAAAGCAAGACTAAAATTTTGTATTTAACAAAGATCACATTGCATTGAATGGATCTACCAGATAAAGAGGAGATAGAAGAATTCCAGTTAGCTACTTTAGTTCAATACATTTTCCACCCTCCTTTTAATTTGTTTGGCCATGACATTTAATTCTCACTGGTGGTATATGAGCAGAATTAATAAATCCAACTTTTATAGGATTTTCCCTAGATCTACTTTCTCTGATTCTTGTGAAACAGCACAAGAATACTGCAGCAATCTAGATTTAACAGTGTAGACAAATCAACACCCAGGAGGATCAAAAGGAAATAAAGAATTAGTCAGGTCACTAATTGACAGTGTTTAGTAGCCTTTCTCTGCATGGCTGTAAGAGCTAAACAGTACTTGAAAGAGATATAAACTTCTATGACATTACTTTAGAAAAGCAACTTAGATGTTCTGTAATATTTCTCAAAAGTTAAATTCAGGGTTATCTCACTATGTCCCAAAGACTTGCTATCATATTTAAAGTGTTAGTTTCTAAATTATTTTGTTTAGACCTTACTTCCTCAACCATATATTTTAATTTTATTCTTTGTATAGGGGGATTCTGTATATATTTGCTGATTTATTTGCTTTCAGGTATACAAAATCAGTCAAGACTTCTGACCCACTCAAATTCTCTAAAGATTCAGGATCCAAATAAATTGTTGAAAGTGAAATTGATATCTAGCACTGTCTAGGGTTGTGGTGACACTTTGGTTAGGCCCCTCCTCTCTTTCTCTTTTCCAGAGCACAGGATAGTTGTCTCATTTTTATTTAATTATTTGATTCATGGTGATTAATGCATCATTTAAAAACACATGCTTAATGAGGAAACTTCAGTGATAGCCTTCATATTTGTAATGCTAGTAACATTCATAGTATATGGAACTGCTCTTATGCTGGTGAATCTATGATAACTTAAATTCTCTTAGCTTATTTGCCAATCATAGAATTATGGTGGTTTTTCGAGCAAGTTTTACTTAGGTATACATATCAAAACATGATCATTTATATCAATAGTCATCCATCAGCAATATAGTAAATGCCAACTAAATGATTTTAAATTTTCTAATAGCTATTTTACAAACAAGTAAAAATAGCTATAATAGCTTATGTTCATAGACATGATACAACAAAATATGTAATCACTTAAGGATAGACTCAAGCTGGGGATATAGCTCAGCGGCATGAGTGCCTGCCTGGCAAGCGCAAGGTCCTGAGTTTGATTCCCGGCACCAAAAGGTGAATAAAAAAAAGGATAGGATCAATATAAAAGTTATTGAGGTATTTTAGCCTTTTTCTCTTACAAGCATTTTAGAATGTGGTATATATTTAATACTTTCAGTAAATTTCTCTATTTGATAATTTGGACACTAAATTCTCACCAGGGATATCTAAGATTTGTTTAGCTTTGATAAGATTTACAGAAAAAATTAACATCAAATTTAAATTTTAAGATTAAATGTCTTGTCCATAGCACCCTGTTATGGTTGATACACTGTGTGAACTTGGGGAATCCAGAGGTTTAGCTGAGTGACTCAGGAGGAAGCTAGGGTGCTTAGTTTGTAAACATCCTGAGCCTGCGGAAGAGGAGGGCATGGAGATTGTGTGAGAGGTTCATGCCCCCTGGGTAGGGGTAGCCTGTTTACAATGTAGGGGAGTAAAAGACGTTGCTTGCAGCCATTCTTCCCTTTTGCTGGTTGATTTGCTGTGCTCTGCTGCCATGAATGCTTGCCCTCAGCCTCAGAACCAAACCAGTATGGACTGAAACCTCCACAAACGGTAAGCTAAATAAACCTTTCCTTCCTTCATTTTGGGCGTGCAGTATTTTGTCTCAGCAACAAGAGAAAAATAACCAAGACAGAATTTGATACCAGTGGAGTGGGGTCGTTGCTGTTACTATACCTGACCATGTGGTTCAAGAGCCTTTAGAAATGGCTTCTGGGAAGAGTTTGGAAAAGTTCAGAGATATCGCCTGAAAGGGATGCACTGGAATGCCTTTGGCTGTTCTGTATGGGAGATTCCAGTCAGAGTTCGGAAGATCAGAAGGCCAATAGAAATACTGCCAGTAAAGACTGGGTTTGGAAGGTTTCTGTGGGGAAGGACTGCATTGGTTGTTGGACTCCAGATGATGTATGTTATGGCTTGGCGGAAAATTTGTCTGCATTTTGCTCGTGTCCAGAGACTTTGCCTAAGACTGCGATTAATGGCAGCAGCAAACTGATCAATCTGGCAAAAGTAATTTCAAGGCAGTTCAATGTTGGGGCAGTGGCATGGCTATTGTTGGGGGCTTTTATCCAGATGTATGTTGACAATCAAGAGCAAAGAGCTCAGCATGATGATTTAAAATGTTGTGAGTTTGACCAGAAAGGAAGCTCCAGTAAAATTGTGGACTGCAAAGATAAGGCTGAGGTGATCTCTATTGCTATGAAGGAACAAGAGAATGTAAAAGATGGCCAGAGGGCATCACAAGCAGCAAGTCTCCACCCTTTGCAGCCTCAAAACTGTAAAGGTGAGAGTCTTTGCCTTGAGGAGGAAGCTAAAGAGCACCATGTTCCAGAATGGCAGCGGTGGCCGCACCAGGTTCCAGAATGGAGGGGGCATAGAGAATTTGCTCCTCAGCATTGGATTCGGTGTGCCCAGAGATCCATCCACTCGACCCCTAAGGCCAAGAGAGAGAAAAGTTTGGTACTGCTCCAGGTGGCAGCAGACCTTGGCATCATCCACGTGGCCCTGGCTTTAGGTGCAAGGAAAATGCAAGAGCTCTGAGGTTAAAAAGGCTTCCACCCAGATTTCAGAAGGCCTGGGAGGCCAGGCAGTGTGCCCCGGAGAGGGCAGTGTGTGAGGCTGTGAGTGTGAAGCAAAAGGTGCTCTGGAGACCTCAGAAGTTTAGAAAAGACAGGACCGTGGATCTTCTAAGGAAAGCTGCAAAGAGGGTGCAAAGCAAACCTAAGAAAGAAGCCATGGGAGCTGTAACCACCAGAAGTGCCATAGGGGTGGACTCATGGAAGCCCTTTGGAGCTCACAGCATGCCACAAGTTGCTTCAGATGCTGGATGTGGAATTGCAGGACAGAATGGTAGCCCTGCTGGATTTTAGAAGTGCTTTGGTCCCAATGCTCTGTGTTACCCTGTTGGTGCCTTTTGGAATGGTAATGTTTATTTTGTGCCTTTAAATGTTGGAAGTGTTTAATTTTCATTTGTATGGGGGCAAAATGTTATGGTTCTAATATATAATGGCTTTGTATATGGAAACTGGTTTAAGGAAATGTGTATAATTACCAAGTTGACAAGGGGTGGAGTGTTATGGTTGATACATTGTGTCAACTTGGGGAATCTAGAGGTTTAGCTGAGTGACTCAGGAGGAAGCTGGGGTGCTTAGTTTGTAAACATCCTGAGCCTGCGGGAGAGGAGGGCATGGAGATTGTGTGAGAGGTTCATGCCCCCTGGGTATGGGTAGGCTGTTTACAATGTAAGGGAGAAAAAGAGGTTGCTTGCAGCCATTCTTCCCTTTTGCTGGTTGATTTGCTGTGCTCTGCTGCCATGAATGCTTGCCCTCAGCCTCAGAACCAACCAAGTATGGACTGAAACATCCACAAACTGTAAGCTAAAAAAACTTTTCCTTCCTTCATTTTGGGCGTGGGGTATTTTGTCTCAGCAATGAGAGAAAAGTAACCAAGACACACCCCAACCTTAGTATAATTACTCAGTAGAGCTATGTGGCTAGAAACCATTATGTTTCATAGTATGGTCATCTTCTATTTATCATCTTCATGGATTTAATAAATTGTATAACATACTAAGAAGTCACTGATATTTTAAAAACATAGACATTAGAGTTCATGTATCTTATGTGTGCTATAGTGAATATTTTTTTAAAGTAAACACATACTAACTTTAGTTCGTAATTATGCTATTATCTAGTTTTTACTTAAAACTTTGGTCATTCAGACGAAAAATATACCATGTAATAGCTAAAAATTATTGATAAATTTTTAAGAACGTTGAACTGCACTTTGCCAAAGTCTGACTGTTTAAGTAAATTTTGTATTTTTGCAATGTCTCAGAGTAAAAGATAGAAATTTTAATGTTTTCCTAAATTTTTCCTTTATTTTATCTGATGTGAATATAGTGGAACAACACACATACATACACACACAAACACAAACACACATGAAATTCCCAGAAGAAGAGCAGTAAGATTGGATATTATACTTAGTAGACCTTTTGCTTGCATCTGAGGTGGAATAAGAGAATCAGATGTGCCCTCCTACCTGGAAATAATTTATGAATAAACAACTTTCCAATGATAGTTATAGTTAATAGTAGAAACAAAGAAAGAAGTATAATCAATGAGAAGCAATAAAATAGGTGACCTGTATGAAAGCTCCAAAATACTGGCTGAAGGCATTTCTTTTCTTTGGCTCAGGCAGGGGATTGTGGGAAACCCATCACTCTCTCTTTTTCAGAGAACTGTATTCCAGGCAGGAGGAAATGGCTAGATTAAAGTTTGCAGCATAAAGCATGAGAGATGCAGAAAGTGTTCTGAGAGATAACTCTATTCACTGCTGAGCCTACCCTTCCTGTGTCTTCAGCTATGAGGGAAAAATACACAGAAGCAAAGAAGAAACCCAAATTAGTGAATTGGAGACAAAAACTTTGGAATTCACAGAGATTTAGAGATTCCTTTACCTACCAGCCAGAATGGAAAACAACCTGATTCACATCATAGCATCACCAGTACTCAGCATGGCTTTGTTTGATCAATAGGAGAAATTATACCTACACAAAATGTTGCTGCCTTCTTCTAATCAAAATGAAAAGCAAACCCCTGATGGGTCAATGTGTTTCTAACTTATTTAACCATATTACAAAACCAAACTAAGTATTTGTAGGGAGCAAAATATATCCAGAATTTAACCACATAAAATTGAGAATCTGGAAAAAAACAAAAGTTAGCATACATGCAAAAAAGCAAGAAAGAAACAAAATGGAAAAGATAAATCAATGAATGGAAGCTAAGAAATGGTGTGTTAGGTTTAACTGAAAAAAAATCAAAAGTGATTACATCCACTTTTCATATGATCAGAAGTAAATTACAGATACAGAATAAATACAAGGAAATTCAAATGTGAGGTACAGAAATAATATTACATAATAGCTACATTGTATTTGATATATATTCTACATAACACATAGTAGCCATTTAGCTATTGCAGAAAATTATGATCATGAATAGGACACTATACCAATAGAAGCTATGTGTAAGTTAACAGAGATAAAGGCGAATTTAAAACATGAAGAAGGTATAAGCAAACCAGACAACAACTGCAAGTTCTCTAAATTTATGTATAAATACGTTCCACAAAAGCAAGTTGGAACAAGTTCCAAAAGTTATTTGAGGAAATATGCTTGAGTTTGTCTAAGAGACACTGGGCATTTTTGTCGTCAAACATTGGGAAAGTATTTCTTCATAGACGTTACAGTGCAATACCTGGGTTCCCCTCTCGTTCCTAGTTCGGAGTAAGGACTTCAGATGGAGGATAACTGACACGGAGCCTCAGTGTATCTTTTAAACTGGCCTTGAGCTCTCTTTGAGTCTCCTGCTTCAGCCTCCTGAGTACTGGGATTACACGCATGCATCACCACTCCTGGCTAAAAGTAGGGATTTTGGATTCAGGCAATCTTGAATTTGAATCTCATTTCTACCACCTAGTTGACATACGAACTTAGATTGGATCACAGTGTGTTTTGGTTGAAATAGCATCTTGTCTAACACTGTAAAGTTTATTAAAAACTGAAGTTAAAACAATATAAGACAGTACTGAGATCTCCTAGAAATTAAATTATACTCTTACTGATACACAAAAGTAATCTGTGTGGTCATTGTTACTCTGATATTTATCTTCTGTTTCCCCTATTGAATATTTGTCATTTCATTTCTTTCAGAATATTTTCTCTTGACTCAGTCTCCAGGTATTATTTTAGAAATTCTCATGTTTCTAAGAATTTAGGTTTTCTCAGAGGGTTCTCAAACTGGAAGAGCTGTTACTCACAGTTACAAAGTTGGACTTTATCTTGTAGTCTCTTGGATGAAGGGAAAGTAGGTACAATTAGTTCAAGTAGAAATACATAAAGTATTTAACAGACTTTCCAGCTGCTAGGTCTCGTGGGCATTTCTCTGCTCAGGACTGTCTCTTCCATCGTCAACGCTTATCATCGCAACTACTGTTTCAGTTCCCATCACTCCCACCTTCCCGGCTTCCTCTTGTATGCACCCTGTGCCTCCCACAAGCCTAACGGGATACACAAAGATGAGCACTCCCTCTCAAGATCCTTAAGTCTATCACATCTCCAACCCCTCCTCTCTTGACAGGTGATGTATTTACAGTTTCTGAAGAGTCTGATGTGGATGTCCTTAGGAAACAATTATTCTGTTTCCCACTACATGTCTCCCTAACTGCCACCAAGAATCCCAGGGACATAAGTATGCTACCAGTTAGGTGAAAATGGTTATAAATAAATAAATAAATAAATAAATAAATAAATAAAAGTGGCTTCACAGCTCAGAAGGAGAGGAGAAGTGAAGAGCATGAAAAAGATCCCTGAGAGGGCAAAGAGCACAGAATATTCCAGAAACTAAAGACCAGGAGAACCAAAGTATATGCAAGATCTGTTGTGGTTTGTGCCTGCATTTTCCCCCAAATCCTCATGCAGTCATGGGGTGGGCTTCTAGATTTTTGATTGATTCATGATGCAGTGCTGGGATTATGGATGTGAGTACTACACCCACCTTGGGGCAGATAGTTTGCATATGTAAGGGAGAGAAAGAGGCTGCTAGCCGCCACTCCTCCCTTTTGCTCTTGCTGCTTTGGCTGGTTTTCTGCCACCAAGAACTGTTACCCTCCGCCATGTGCTGCTCTGCCTTGGAGCCAACTGTGTATGGACTGAAACCTCCACAAACGGTGAGCTAAATAAATCTTTCCTTCCTTAATTTGGAGCTTCAGGTATCTTGTCTCAACAATGAAAGAAAAGTAACCAAGGCAAGATCTTAATTCAAACTGTTACTCACTTCAGACACAAAGAAGTTATTAAAACTCTCAGTAAGGCTTTTCCTCCTTCACACCTGAAATATTCATATTTAATAGAGTCTTTAGAATGATTAGAAATCTATCTAAAGTGAAAGGCTAGCAGTAATCACTGGCTACGTACTTGATAAGGTTAGAGTTGTGTGGCTTTAGCAACATCCTCAGTGTCTTAATACGTTTGCCAGTCACCATGTGCTAAAAGCAAAACATTTGATTAGAAAGAAATTCCCTGTTATTGATATTCCCAGCTTCACATATGTGCTTCCTCTTCTCTTTTTCCTGTTCAGCAACTTTGTCAATCAAGGAATTTAAATCTCTTATTTAAATCCTTCAAGGTACAGCAATCAAGCACAGCTTATGTGCTCTGAATAGACATTATATTTCATGTATACAGCTAGGCTACCGGCTATAACAAGGTGTATATTATACATTTAAATAAAAGAATGAATCCCTTTATATGAGCACTTTTTATCTCCATTTATCAAACACTAGTGCCAAATTAAACCAACAACTTTTATTAGTTTATCAAAAGTGTGAGAGAAAAGGATATTTATATGAGTATGTGTGACAGTGAATTATATTCATATATCTCTAAAATCTACCTTCATTTATTTTTCACTGATAAAAAAGTCTTAGCTGACAGCTTTGCCAACACGCTAATTAGCTCTCTGTTGTAGAGTTTTCAGGAAGAGCCCATGCACAAACTTTCTGCTTTATTGTCAAGTAGCCTGACAGGTATATAACATTTTAAAATGCTGAACAAGTGAGTGATTTTTAAATGTTTTTTTCATTTCCATCAATTCAGATAACAGAGCACAATAAAATTATAGACTTTTCTATTTTCGTGGTTTGATTTTGTTAGATATTTTCCTGCGAGTTGAATAGTACGTTTTGCTTTTTAGTTTTCACCTAAATGCTTCCATGAATAATTTCTGTATTAACTTATATAATGTGAGAATTGTAAGTGACTCAGTAAATATCCAACATATCTTAGAAACTCAGTGAATAAAATTTATGTTTTGTTTTACTCTGGTTGTTTTGTTATTTAGTTAGTTGAGACAGTGTTGCACTGCGTAGCCCATTCTGGCCTCAAACTCATGGTGATCATCCTGTTTCAGCCTCCTGAGCACTGAGATTACAGGGGTATACCACCACACTCAGCTATGTTTCATATTTTAACGAATAAAAATATGTATACATGTGGAGATGACAAAAAATGTCATGTCATTCCTTTTTTGAAAAAATCGACATGTTTTTAATGGCAGCAAGATGTCTCATATAGCAATCAGCAATATTCTACACCGTTCTTTTGTTAGTAGGTAGAAAAACAGAATATTATAAAAAATGAGAGCTATTAAAATATAGTGAAATAATTATTTTAAATCCCAGTGACCGAAATCACTGTAAGCACTATCTCTAGTGTTTCTAATGTGGAGATGAACAAATTTATGAAAAATCTGCTAGAAATTGTTCATCCCTATATTCAAGTAAGGAAATTGTAATTCAAGACAGTTATGTTCTAATAGTCAGTATAAATCTGACTTTGAATTCACATACCTATAACTTGAAATTTGCTCTTTATCATAGCTGCGTTCTATCACATTTCAGGGCTGCATTTTAATATTTATGAAAGAAATATAAAATTACTTGTTCATAGTAATTTTGTAAGGACTACATGGGATACCAATGTGAATAAAGTCCTGGATGCAGAATTCACTCAAAAGTCATAATCACCCTTAGAAAAAAAATAAACTTGGTCGCAAGTACAGTAAAAGAGAAAAAAGAATGAGCTAACGTGTATAGTCTTGTATGACCATTTTTACAAAATATCTTGGTTCTTTCATCAATTTTAATTACCTGAAGTCATCTTTTTTTCATGTAAAAAACCCAATTAAGGCGAATACCCAAAGCAAAACACAAACAAGGGGTTATCATTTTTTAAAAGTTTAACATGATGTGCCCATTTCTTCATATTAGCTAATAGTTAATGTACAATTTTCTCAGACTTTTAACAAATAATTTCAACATATTTTGTGTCACACATACCTCCTGCCTACATTGCTGAAGAGGAGAGCACTTAACATTGTGCATTTTATACACGATTATTTATTGAAAAATCTTGAAGGGGGAAAGACAAAGGAACCGGACTGTGTTAAAAATTGTGCATCCCTCTGCCTTTGCAATTTATAATTTGGAGTCTCACCCAAACCCACCACAAAAAAAATCCCAAATGTCAAGAAAAAACTCCTACACAAAATTTGGAAGCAAAGTTACCTTTGAATTTTGTGAAAAGCAGAAATAAGTGAAAAAAGCTCAGAAAAAGTTATTTCTACCTAAACAGTAATTATAACAGAATTCTACTCTGAGAAATAGGACAGCTAGAAATGATGAAACAAACTGATACATTCATACCACAAAATGCTAAGCAGCAACCGCGGGGAACACATTATTTATGTAAGCAACACTTGGATGAATCTGTAAGGAATTACAGGGCATGAAAGGAGCCAATCTCAAAAGGTTAAATAGTGTGTCTATTTATGTAACATTTTGAATGAAGACATTTTAGAATGGTGAACTGATTAATGATTGGCAGGGATTAGGGGATGAGGGTTTGGAGTGGGAAAGAGGAGGTATGTTATAAAAAACTAAAACTCTTGCAGATACTTGTGGTGACAGGACTATCAGAATGTTGGCCTGATGGAAGATACACAAACAGGCATATGTGATGAAATTGTGCAGAACTAAGTAGACTCACACATACACATACAACTTCAAATAAAACTGGGAAATCTAATATTGCTAAATTACGTTACTGTCAATATCTTGATCGTGACTGTTTTTCTATATTTTGTAAGCTATCACTGCTAGGATAGACTGCCTAAAGATTACATGATAGGGGGGCTGGGGATATAGCTCAGTGGAATAAGCGCTTGCCTAGCAAGCGCAGGGTCCTGAGTTCGATCCCCAGTACCGAAAAAAAAAAAAAAAGATTACATGATATCTCTCTGTATTTGGTTTTGAGAATATAATTTTATTTATAAAAAATATTAAGACTTTATTTAAAACTATCTCAATGAGAATTTCGATTAAAGAATAATGTAACCGAGTTTCTAATGAACTGGACTGTAAATATATCTGTGACTCAGGTACGATATCTTTTTGATCTGGTAAAGATACCAGATCATTATCTTTTTGATATCAATCACCTTGAACAATTCTTAGGGTTCTTTGTTGTGGATTTCATCACACTGTGTCCCCCCAAAGATACAATAAGGTTCTGATCCCTGGCATCTGTGAATGTGAAGCTATACAGCAATAGTCTTTGCATGTGTAACCCAGAGAAGATGAATGATAGAATACTCCTGGTGTGAGTTTTGCGTGATACTCATATAGATACCAGTGATCAGTAGCTTTGTAAGGAGGAAGTTCAGACACAGTTACACAGACAGACACAAGAAGAAATTGAAGGGCTAGAGGAGCAGAGACAGATGGATGCACCCACAACCTTAGGAGCATCAAGGATTGCTGCCCACCTAAAGAATGTAGAAAAGAACAAGAAAAGGTGCTCCCCTAGAGCATTCACAGTGCCTGGTTCTGCCAAGATTCTCATTCTGGGCTTGATACCTAAGAACTATAAGGGAAAACATTTTTGTTCTTTAAACCATCAAGTTTGTAGTATTTTGCTATAGCAGCTCTGGTAAATGAGAACAGTGATATTTTTGAATGATATCCAATGTGCTTTCAGTCTCTCATACCAACATAAGAAAACAAATTAATGTAAAATAAATGATTGTGGTTTTCATTTCTTAGTAATTTCCTATTTAGAATATGAAAACTTTATTGTTTCTCAATTCCAGGATCCTGTTCTAAAACTGGGCAATGTTATTTGACAGATGTGCTGGAAAAAAACTTTTTTCTCCTACCAATCAGTGCATTAATTTTTGTTTGTGTTATTTTTACTTGTACACATTGTTAAAGCCTACATGTACAAAAAAAGCAATTGGTATGATCTATGGCTTGCAAATTGTATGAGGCTTGTAGGCACATAAAGAGATGGAGACAATTTATTTAAACTTTAAAAATTATTTATTCACATTGTCTCTGAAAGCATGTATATATAAAGCATGTATATATAAACTGGAGAAAATCTTGCTGTAGAAATACTTTATTTCATTTAGATACAGCCAAGAAACACTGATATAATTCAATATTAAAACATCTCCAAAAATACTACCTCACTAAAGCCTGTAGAAAACTGAAATATCTTTTAAAAACCAGCTTCAGGGATGAGAGGTATAGCTTGGAAATAAAGGATATAGTTAGTGAGCATGAAACTCTGGGTTCTATTCCTAAATAAACTTCAGATATGAAAGGAAATACTTTTGGAAGGCCATGAACAAGAATGGGAGACCTCAGATGGATCAACAACAGAAATATAAATGTGTCTTCAGTAAAAACATTCTCAGGTGCTCTCCTTTGGTTATGCATTTCCCCATCTGCTTCTGTTCTTTTGCACAAACCACTACCACCAATGCATTATCATGAAGTGTCTGCTTTACAGAATCCACTGAATTAAAGTATACAAACGTTGAATTTGTTATTGCACCTAGGTAATTATTCAGATTAATTATGACATTTTTCACACTCTCCTTGAATATTTCACTACTAACATAACTATGGAGGTATTAAAAGTACATTTCTAGGTACATACGTTTCTTCAGTGTACTCCATACATCTCAGAATAACCATCCTCTTGTCCAGTATTAAACTGCCTTTTCTCAAGCTTCTTGTTTATTCCTATGTCCTTATCTGTTTCATTCTCTGTGTCCCACCCACGCACACACCCAGCACAGAGACCTGCATTTGTACCTGGCAAGAATTCAAGCTTGACCTCTAATGCTTATTAATTAAATCCATTTTCTCAACTTCTTTCTACTTGACTTACCCATTAGAACTGGCTTTATTTATTTTTAAGTAAAGGAATACTTCCTTGCATTTAAGGTAAAACATTTAAACTTTAGTGAGCATCAGATTTAATATCTTTGTATCTTAGTATCCATGTTTAGAAATGATGTAATAGATTCTAAATTACAGAGCTATTGGTAGCATGGAATAAAGTAAATTGCACGTAAACCATTTATGACAGTGCTTGAAAAACAAACAAATATTAAGTGTTTAATAAGTGATACCAAGAGGAAATCTGAGGATTTCAGACCTGGCTTCTGTGTAGCCATTATTTTTAACCCACAAATTTAATAAAGACTTACCTTCAGAATAATGTTTACATAGAGGTAAGCTTTGAGGTCTAAATTAAATGTGTAAATCTGTAACAGTGGTAATAGCCCAGCAATACAGAATCTTTCTTTTAAGAGCCAGACTTCATGGTGACAGAGAAAGTACTTTATGTTCTCCAAAGGTCATCAAGGCAGGAACACAGGGGCTGGGGCAGAGACACCGAAAGAGGAAATATAAAATGTTTCCCACGTTCATGGACAAGATTTAGACAGAGAGAAAATACTGAGAGAGTAAACTAAATGTGGCTGGTAACTTGGGTAGTGCTCTCATCTTTAATTTGAGATAAATCTCAGGGATTGGAGAAAGCTGTGTCATTTAGGAAAATCTCAAAATACCTATTACTGTTGTCTCAAAGCCTGGAATGTAAACCTCACAGGGACATCATGTCTACACGCTGCTGGAAGAGAAAATTACATGGAATTCAAATTCCTGCATCCACGATGAAAGATCTCATGATTTGCTTATGGGTCATTCATAGTTGTCTTCTTAATAAAGGGGCCCAGTTGGTAAGCTGCAATAGACATTGTGTGGCTAACAAAACTTATGAAGTATTTGTCCCTTTATGAAGAGAGTGTGCCATCCTCTGGTCCAGGCCATTGTTTGGACTCCATTATTTCCTTCTATATGAGCAGCACCAAGACACGAAATGTCTGTGAGGGCCAAATATCCTCTCAAATTCCAAATCCCTAACAAACTCTTCTGTATTTTTCTCAGAACACTGATAATGTTTCTACCTCTGGTACTGTGCCATGAACACAGCTCACCAGGCCATGGGCAGCCAGGGAAATTTATAATTGAGAATACAGCAAAATTGTCTTGGGCTCACCCCATGGTAGTTTTTCTGGGTCACCAAAGTTTGTTTGTATTGCATTGTTAAAAGTACATCACTAAGATAACTTTGCTCGAATGAGAGTGATTCAAAGTGTTAATATCAATATTTTCTCAGACAGTAGTCTCTGTGGTATGAAATTGTTATAGGGAGAAAAATTAATTAAATGTAATGTTCACTAAAATAATAAACATTATAGTTCTCATCTTTATTTTCTGAAGGTTTCAGAGAGAAATGTTTCATTGTGGAGAAGTGAAATATTTTGTGTATGTTGCTCTAAGTTAAATATAGAAGAGTTAATTAGCTGAATAATAAAATTTAGAGAATGGTTCCACTTTAATCTTTGCATTAATTTTGAATAAGCCTAGCGTCAGTTCAGAAATATTGAATGTTCATGGGAAAATATCAGGAAGTCTTTACTAACTATTGAATACAAATAATTCACTTTGAGAGACCAAGTGGGTCATCAGATTACAATTATTTTCCTCAGACCCATGTGGCTCACTTATTCTGCTTTATAACCAGCCATATTTTTGCATGCCTTGGGCAAAGTTTTATTGAACTGACTTGAAAATGTTAAGGATATTTTTGTTTGATTTGTTGCATTGTTAATATTAGCTTGGCAGTGACTTGAGATTACCTTCTTCTAGCTTTTGAAATTTTTAGAAAGGAAAACTGAATGAATTTTTATAGGAGTAGTTGATGCTTTCTTAGCCTGTTTGTTCTTCAAGATACATACTACGTTGCCCAGCTACAGCTCTAGACAAATGAGGAAATGATTTTCCTGACTTCTGTTCATTTAAATACTCAATCATGATGTTGTGCTAATGTTATTTTTAAACAGACTATCCTTGCTTTTCAGATCAAAAATGAGGAGAAATGAATGATGTGATTGTTGAACCCTTTGAGTCAATGCATATTCATTAGAACAGATGATATGGGACTCAAACACACTGACTACATTTATTTAAATATTCTCTTATGATTCCCATGAATGATCATTAAAGTAAATGGAGAAATATACTGTCAA
Source organism: Dinomys branickii (assembly GCA_004027595.1). Lineage (NCBI taxonomy): Eukaryota > Metazoa > Chordata > Mammalia > Rodentia > Dinomyidae > Dinomys > Dinomys branickii. The sequence continues at coordinate 21,943 of PVLD010002155.1, forward strand.
GCCTTTTTTACACACATGACCATCTCATAATCATATGTTACCTATAACCTGTAGTAATTGTTAAGTCAAAATTTAATCTAAAGCTTTGAAAATTTCAGGACATTGGAATGTGGAAATCACAAATATGTCAATGGGTTTTAATATGTATGACACATTTTGGGAAAGGTAATTTACGGATATATAATTCCTATCAGAATATTTCATCATTTACCAATATTGACACGGAAAACCATGATTATAAATTACAGAGATACCAAAGAGCAAGAACTTTGGAAATCTTAAATTCTTTTGTTTAACTATGGTATGAATTCACATTTAATGGGGAAAAGTTCAATCCAATTTGATCAGAGTGTTTGTACTGGAACAGCCTGAACTCTGCCTGACTGCAAAGAAGTGACTGGGTATGAGCTAGTCCACTAACAGGCTAGTGTTACGTGTAGAACAACATCTGGTACACTAAGCATACTCTAAATTGGCGACCTAAAATTTTTGTGCGTTAAGTATCTCAGTAGAATTGCGTAAGCATTCCTCATTGTGAAGTTACAATAACATCAAATATGAAAAAACCTGGAAATACTTAACCAGTCTTGCCATGACGAAATCTTTACCAAGGTTTTTGAGAGTGTACCTCAATAATAGAGTAGATGTGTAGGACACAAGAGACCATAGATTTGAACCTCAGTGCCTAAAAATTTAAAACTCAGTCAGTCAATTTCCAGTGACAAATCTATAACATATGGTCTCTAATTTTTAAAGGTAGAAATTACACATTATTACAATATTCCAATAGGTTTGTGCTCTAAAGTTAACAAATGTATAAACTAATCAGAAATGTACTAGTTCAAACACTGGCACATTAAGTTATTGTGTTGATAATTTAAGTTCTAAAGGCTCATAATTTATCCTGGATTAATCTGAAATGCAAATATTAGAAGACCCAAAGATACATGCAGAGATAAATGCTACCAAGGATGCAAAGAAACCAGCGAGAATCTTTTTGCCTGTTTGTTATGTTTCTGAATAAAACTCCGAGCATAGGATTTAAGAGTAGGTTAATCTTAAATTTTGATTCCTGGAGTGATTTTAGGAGGCATACATAAGCCATAAAAAGCCAGAACCTCCTGCTGATAAGATCCAAATTGCACAGAGAGACTCTTGTGCATTATATTTAACCTACAAGATGTTGGAAGATTTATGTTTCAAGCTAAAATTACACTTTTTCCTTCACAATGAGGCAGTTTGCCTAATGTTTAAAGTAAGACCTTGTGATATTTTCGACAGTGATTTCTGAAATAGCTTCACCTTTTGTGACTCAGTTGTATAGAAGAGCAGTTTACATACATGAACATGTGACTAAAGGGAGGGAAACAGAGACACCTTCAGTGGAGACTCAGGCCCGGAGCTCACACATGGCACCGGCTCTCCAGGCTGCTGAGGACTTTCCAAGGAGGCTGAGTGGGAAAGAAAGCGATCCCTTGGTGTGATTTTAAACCCATGGAGCATATCGAGCAAATACTAAACACTTTGCCCCATTTTATATAAATTACTCCCACAAGCTTTGGTCTTGCTAATTATAGCCTTTATGGTATCCAAACTCATGTAAACTTGTTATTTTTCAGCTAACTAACATTTATATCTAATTCAGTTTTTTGGAAAATAGCAACAGGATATTTCCAAGCACTCAGGTGTGAACACCGGTTTCAGTGGCTCTCCTAGCCTAGTAAACCAGTGAACAAACGTAAGAAGCGTATTCGTCAAAAACAGTGTCACTGTGTTGGCACATGCTTACAATCCCCGCAGTCTGGGAGGCTGATGTAGGAGGACTGCAAATTCCAGCCAAACTTGGGAAATTTAACAATTTAACAAGACCACCTTTAAATAAAAAATAAAAGCTGCTGGGGATGTAGCTCAGTGCAAACCCTGGGATGAATCCCCCAGTACCACAAAATGATAGTCACCAACTTCATTTCAATAACATAAATACAGTTCAAACCTGAATTATCCTTTGCTTTAATTTCTCACTGGAATTTTGATGCAATTTTCCTACTTTAGTTAGCAAATAATAACATCAGAGAAGAATTTCAAAAACAACGATACACAGTTGCATATCAAAATAAAATCAGGACACAGTGTAAGAAAACCAAGTTCTTTTCATAAATTAGTAAAATGATTACTTTTAGAAGTTTACACTCATCATAGTATATTATCAGAAATAAAGTAGTTAATGTAAAAATAATATTTTCAAATGGCCTTTAAATCTTATTCCAAAATGTGTACATTTTATTCAAATGTACTGAATAGAAGAGGAATAGAATATGAAAAGTTATGTTAATTCCATGAAATTCAAGTTAGAACCAAATTGATGTTATAAAAAGAAATTATATAAATATGCATCTTATTATTTTATGTTTATAAACACTATATATAGCACACTAATTTATAATTACAATTATAAATAAATGACAGTAATTAAATGAGTATACTGGTTATTAAAATAGAATATAGAATATGATTGTCTATAATTGAACAGAAAGATTATCAATTCCTTATAGGAGAAATGTGTACTGAAGGACTTACTGCTTTTGTTTTTTAAAAGAATTACTTATGCAACTATAATGTGTATTTTTAAATATTTTACATGTATTTCTACTTGACCTTACCCAATAGAACTGGCTTTATTCATTTTTACTTTAACAACATGGAATACTTCTTTGCATTTAAGGGAAAACATCTAAACTCCAGCGAGCATCAGATAGTCCTAGGTAAGCTCACATCCACTTTATAAAATGTAGCCTCTCAACTTCTGTCTCTCTAAAACTAAGATAGTGTGAGCTGACGCCAGTAATCAAAGAGAAATGTACTTTTCGTTAAAGTTGTTTCCCTCTGCACAGACCCTCATTCGGTATAGCATGAATAGCAAAATGTGAAGTTAAATAAATAAAAAATACTGTTTGTGTTTGAACTTTTTTTCACTGAAGGTCGTCACAGTCTGTGCCACACTGGTTTCAAAGAGTCGGGGACCGCAGGTGGAGCAGCTCTGGCTTAATGGGCCGTCAGCTATCTGTAGTGAGATTTTCCTGTCCGTTTTATAAATATTGATAGATCCTGTTGGGAAGAGATTGAAAACAGCATTTTACAGATGAACTTCTAATGCGTGCACATTCTTTACTTATACATCTAAAGTATATACTTTAAAATATTTTACATGCATTCTTCCTCACTTTACTTATACATGCAGCCACTCATAACTTTCCTGTAAGACTTCCCAATTCTGTTTTCCTTTTTTTAGATCTAGAGCTTCTGTCTTAATACATTAAGTATTAATTAATAATTAATTAATAATAAGCCATTTTGACCTTTAAGGATAGAAAAGAAAGAAGTGATATTATCATTATTCCCAGGTGATGTGATATTCCACAGCTAAGACCCCAAAAACTCCACCAAAAGACTCCTAGGATTATTCATTCTTAAAGACAATTTACACTATGAGATATAACGGTATAGAAAATAACCAGGTTGAAAAAAATCCATTTCTTTCAAAACGGATTTTCACTGAAAGAATGGGAAAAGAAATCATCATGCTAAAAATAAATAGATTTAGTTTCAGAACTCACTTCTGTGTACACAGTAATCGCTGGGACCCATTCATAAAAAGGTAAATAACTGGGGTCTTCATGGATAGCTCGAGAAAATAGAGGCTAGGAGGAACACACAATTCACACTTCTTAGCGTGCCTTAGAGCGCTGCATTACCTACTTGTCACTTAAAAACAAATGTGCTAATTATTCTGTTTATTTCAACACAACCATCCTCATGCATGCAGTTGCTACTTTTTTTCCTGCCTATGGAACGCTGCAGTTATATCTTAAACCCAGAGTGATAGCCGAGCCTCTCTGGAGCATTTCTCTATTAAAGCTTTTCGCACACGCAGAACGCTGTGCCTATTGGTATATCGCTTGCTCACTTCTGCAGCCAAAAACTCCTATATTTGTGATTTGAATGGAGAATTACTCAAAGTCACTTTCCATAGGATTTATTTAATCTGTGTCCTGGTATCATTAGCACTGACAGGGTTTAGGGTAACACTCAGGGAGATAAACAATTTTGATATATTTCTTCAGAGAATGTGTTCTGTCAGTGAACGTGTCCAAAAGCATCAGGGCATATAAACATTCCTCAAGTGGGTTTACTTATCAAGTGTAAAACGACTGGGCCAGCGGAGTACTGGGCTTTTGACAGCTTGTGGTTTGAAATTAAGCATGACCCTTTCTATTCTTATACAGAATTTGTCTATTTTTTAATCTGTCTTGGTTCAAAGGGAAGCCGGCAGTGCTAACTATGGCAAAGTGAGGGCAATTCCAAATATAATTGTAAAAATCAATTTAGAATAAAGATTCTAGAACTAGAAAAAGCACCTTGAAATAAGGCACGAATAAATTTACTTTCAAGTCTTTCAAAGTACTACCACATGAACACTCTGAGGGTGAATCCAGTAACAAGAAATTTGCAACAGCTTGCTAATTTACTTTCTGAGCTGTATTCCTTGGCTAAGTGAATGTGTATTTCATTATTTCCATGAATGTGTTAATCATGGCATTACCTCTTATGCTTTAATGAGGAGGTGAAACGCTTTAGGTTTAGAGAATGCATTGTTTTGCTATTTAAAAAGACTGCTTTAAAGAGGAGTCATGTTTTACACCAAATTAAATCATGACTATATCTTTTCTTGAAGAGTTGTTGCAAAGGATTGTCTGTAAACACCTTGTGGTCAAACCCCTACAGTGTGATGCAAGATAATAGTTTTAAAAGAAGTAAGCCTTTTCCTAATCATGCTTTCCCTTTTTGTTGATGCAACACAGTGTATTTGAGTAAGCGAGTTCATGTGGACAAGCTAAGCTAGCTGGTACAAATAAGTTCCTTGTATAAGAATAAATGGTTTTTGAAGAAGTGATTATTGAAGCAGAGTGAGTTATTGAAGTATAATCTTCATAAAATTAAGCAAATATCACAAGCAATGAATGACATTCCTACAGTGCAAACTAACTCTATATGTTGGGTTTTTATGTAACCAAACATCATGGTGGTGCTTCAATTAAACTGAATGAATAGGCATACATTATTAGAAGAGCAAAAACCTAGTTTTTCATCCTACTGCTGATAAGGTTATAAATATGGATGGTAGGCAAGGATCCTAAACTTTGGTTAGAAAAGTTTCATTTAGAAGTCCATGGCTCTGACTCAGTTCACAATGGAGTTCATAGATATTTCCTATTATGCATATGCACATTTATCTCACAATGAAAAATCAAGGTTGTGTCTTTTAAACCATTTTAGTTATTTAATTTATTAATGGTTTTTAAATTATTGATCTCACTCAATATGTCCAGATTGTCCTTGAAAGGAATATGTTTGTAAGTAAACTGTTTTTCTTTGCCAGTGTAATTAGGTAATAACCTTTCCCCTCCATCTAATTTGGCCAAAGTTCTCTTCCTTCAGTCAGTGAATAAAAAATAAAAGAAGAGATAGTTGAAGTCTTTCAATCACATTTACTATAGTATGCGAGTCACCATAAATAGTCTATAGTTTAGTGGTGTCACATGGTTACAATATCAGCATTCTTGGAGGGAAGTTAAGACAGGAGGATTTCAAATTCTAGCACAAATTCATTTTCCAGTTCCACAGGGAAAAAGAAAAAAGATTATGTTGTATGCCAAACATTCAGCCCCTTCTCATGTACAAATTAAAGAGAAAGTCTCAAATGCATACACACAAGCACACATTTAAGATGATTTGCCCTATGTACTTACACAGGAAGCAGCACCAGGGTTCTAGTTCTAATAATACTTTGGACTTTGTAACCTGCAATTAACACTATATAACAATGGGACCCTGGGATTAACACTGGACAAATGCTGAGAAAGACTAGGCTTCCTAAACACCTTCTAAGCATGGATTTCTTTTAAAGCTTGTCTTTCATTTAGTAATTAAGTAATAGCCTGAGATTTAAAAAGAACCAATATTTTTATATATTTTCAAAAGGAAAAGAATGGCTTGACTGTCAACTATGTCCTTTATTTAATCATCGCTATCATTTGTAAAATATGAACGTGATACCAATAGTATTATTACTAGTCATAATATCTGGTCATGAACTTGGTTCCACATGAATGAAAATGACCATTTGATTACTAGTAACATAACATATTAGAAAAGATATCCCAAATTTCCCACCAGTGAATTTAATAGCGCAAAGCATATGTTTATGAAGATCCAGAAACACGTATGAACTCACAGAACATATGTCAAATGTTAAGCTAACATACAACATTGATCATTCTTATTTCCTTTTAATGGTATTTTAAAGGATTCTTGGTTATCTTTTCTAACCCTTTTTTATATTATCATGCAAAAAGGTCAAGGCTTTAATTTCATTTTGAGAGAGAGGCACTTTGTGAGGAGGAGTTGCAGGGAAAAGGTCGAATTTCCTAAGGCAGAATAACAAAAGTTTAAGAGCCATCAAAAACTGTTTTGGAAGGAATGGGGGTTTCCTTAAGAATTTGACAGCTAGGACCCTTGACATTTACCTTTTTTTTTTTCTTTCTACTGGCCCTGCCCCACAGGGGGAGAGGAAGATGAAAAGCCTCTTCAGAAACATAAGTGATCTTTATTGACGTGTCACTTTTGTGTAAGTGTGGCCTCTGGCGTCAGACTGCAGTATGCATTTCTGGCATAAACAGGGAAGGGAATTGAGCATTGATCTGAAAGAAGGTGCGTGTGTGTGTGTGTGTGTGTGTGTGTGTGTGTGTTTAGAAGATATCTGAGGGAAGAGTGGAGAGAATTAGAGAAGTAGGGAGCGAATGTAACTGTGAAACATTTTTCCCTTTGAGAAAAAGCAAAACCCCATTAACCTACAGTGTATTCATCTCATTCACAACCTGTGCTCATTTTTCCTTGATTTTTTATCAAAAGCTACATTAACTTTCTCTCAAAATAATTTCCAAGAAATTCACTTATCAAATTGGCAATAAATAGCAAAATACCTTCAAGGCCCTGGAAGAAAGGCTTCTCAGATATGTTAAACACTGGCTGAGGAGAGATGGCCCCAGAGTCAGCTAGAAAAACGAACGAACTTCATCTCAGATCTTCCACAAACACCCACGACAGCGCAGGACAAATCTGAGAAAGAGAAGCAGGATCCTTTCGCTTTCCCTGAACCATCATCTTTTTGAAAAATAGATCACTTAAAATATGGTCGTTAGAACTTTCTATAAATTACATGCTTTACTCAGAAAAGGCAGCGGGATAGAAAAACATGTATTTTAATGACAGATTCACTTCCTTATAGAAAACTACTTAATTATAATCATAAAACCTGGGAGATCATTTCTTCCATATTTCCTTTTACCTTTTAGGGCATCTACTCAGGTTTATTCAGAGTCATTTTACACATACATAAGCAGGTACTGTCAAACGTGAAATAAACGATGAAAGGGAAAATCAGTTCGAACATTAATACTCCCTGCTGTAAAACCCTACTCAATCTATGTTTTTTTTTCCCTGAGTTCACAGAAATGTTTCATATCAAAATATGAAAAAGACAACCTCGCCCTGTGTTTCCACCTGGCAGTTGCACTTTCACATCGATCTCACCTGCGTGTTTCATCCGGGGAGCTGCGGGAGGAGACCCCAAGCACAGTGTCAGCGTCGCTGCCTCTGAACCAGATCTGCCTAAGGGGCTGCGGTGGGGAGTTTGGAAGCTTAGTGGGACCTGCTTTGCTCAGGTTCAAAACTTAAGCTCTGCGGAGAGGCTGACACCAGCTCTCTAGAACGTGTCCTACCTATCAGCTATCTTGAAGGTGAAAAAGTTTCTTGGGGAAATCTAGTTTCTGGGAAAGTGAGGCCTACAATAAACTCCTTTTTATAAAAACTAGTTACATGCTGAAGCTGCTTCCTACTTGATAGTGGGTTTTTAGGCTACACCTCTCGTTTTGCTTTCCAAAAAAAAATATGGTAAGGTCTTTATAATTCGGCATAGAAGGCTGATATGGTTTGTGTCTAGGTGTCCCCGCAAAGCCTCGCAGTCATGGGGCAGGCTTCTAGAATTTATGATTGATTCATGGCCCAATGCTGGGATTATGGGTGTGAAAGCTACCCCCACCCTGGGGCAGGAAGTTTGCAAAAATGTGAGGGAGGGAAAGAGGCTGCTTGCCTCCTCCCCTTGTGCTCTTGTTGGTTTTTAGTGTTGCCCTCGGCCGTGTGCCACTCTGCCTTGGAGCCAGCTGAGTATGGACTGAAACCTCCACAGACTGTGAGCTAAATAAACCTTTCCTTGTGTCAGGTATTTTGTCCCAGAAACAAGAGAAAAGTAACCATGAGAAAGGCCACTAAGTTCTAAAGATATTACTTACTTGGAGGGATAGGATAACACACACCCTGCATTTTTCAGAAAGAAACTCTACCTACATCCCTAAAGCAAGCAAAGTTTGTGCCAGGCAAGCTCTGAATATTGATTTTGGTGTGTAATTGTTCTTACAAGGTTAGCATAGGGAAAAAAAAGGAAGGTCAAAGCATTTTGGTGAATGCCACACTTATTGGCAAGTTGTTCTAATATAGTTTTTGTGTGTTTTAATTGTTAGCAAGTATAGAATGGAGAGAAGACGGGTAGGCATGAATTTAAATTTAAATACTTTCTGCATTTAAAAATTCACATTCTGCGCTTTAAATTCTGCATTTAAATATATATATAACTATATATATATATATATACACACAGTATATAACTATAACTATACGTATATAGTTATATATGGTATAACTGTACTGCTAGTGTCTGATGGTTTGTTGAGGGTAACAGTGATTAAAAGTTTCTTTTTTAATATTTTACCAATTTTACAAGCTTATATCTGGTAATATCTGGTAATCTGAGCAATTCACGTGTTGACAACAATTTGCAGTATAACAACCATTGGGGATTTCCTATAATCCTGTCCAGTGAAATTATGTATTTTCTCTAATGTTCTTTTAAATTATTATTTTCTTATTCCCTTTAATGATTTGATCAATCTTTTATTCTTACATCTGGTAATCTGAGCAACTTCGTTGAAGATAACAGTATATAATATAATAATCACTGTTAATCCCTACCATTTGGTTCAAAACTCTGTGTCATTTTTAATGTCCTTGCTTTGTTTTGTTTGTATTTTGCTATTGCTCATTTTTTTACTATTTTCTTTAAAATAAAAAATAGTCACTTTCTTCCCATGAAGGACATGGATAGGTACCCACAGAGTCCACTTTACTTTCATAAATTCCCCATCCTGAACACCAAATAACTTCGCATAAAGCTTCAACGATTTCTTGATACATATCATCCAGAAAATTAAATTCCTAACCAAGGATTAAATAAATGCATGAATCTATGTACTGACCACGAAATCTAATTATGACTATATCTTTTGGCATGTTTGGCTGAAAAACATAAATGCCTCCACTCAATAAATAAGTAAATAAATGCCATTGGCCTAGATAAGATGCAAATCTACTTTTCTCTTTAATAAAAATGCATAGCTATCTTGGGGTCTATTATCAAATCCTGGAATCTAGGTCTTCAAGCTGGTATATATATAGGCTATAAGTGAAAAAAATGAGAAAATTGTAAACCTAAACAAGCAACCAACCAAACAAGGAACTGTTGGAGGAGCACCACAGTGGTTTTATTTGATCAGTGGGGTAAAATGCCTTCCTTCTCCAGAAACGATCTCTTTCACGGAGAACTACTCTTTGTCTATTTCCTCACCTCTGAGAACAGACTGCGAGAAAGTGCTGTAATGGGCATGCCAACAGAGGTCATAAGTAAGAATTCAAAGTCAGAGGAACTACGCCCAGTACCTAGAAACCCTTGAATAACATAGCTAAGCCGAGAGCTGGAGAAGAAAAGCGCAAACCAAGGCAGGGCAGTACGTGGGCTGTTAGCCAACCACACGTCTGCACTTCCGCTGTGTCCACTCTGGTAGATCTAGTGCGGAGTTCTTGTTCATGGATCAAAATTTATTTTAAAGCTATAGCTTTTCTTTAGAAGTGCTTGGGTTTCTTCCAGAAATATTTCTCAATCCATATCAAATGTATAACTTTTTGAATATCCTGCCCAATTATAGTTCCATACTTATATTGATTTCATGACTACATTCTACTCCTTTTGTAGAAAAGGTATACCAATCTGCAATTGCCAGTGAGGTGCTGAATTTCCTCTGTTATTTCTTCACCATCTCCCCACCTCTCCAAAAAAAAAAAATAAATATCCCCGAATAGTTATTTTCTAGTTTAGTCCAATATTCCAAGTTTATCCCAGTTGGAAGTCTTTTTATTTCAGTTTAGGGAAAATAGAGTGGACCAATAATTCAATGTTAACTGTTCCTTTGAATAGTGTATCAACACACATGCATTAGTCTGCAAAGTGTATGGTTAGTATCATCAGGGAAAAAAGTCAAATTCTAGCTTCACATTCCACAAAAGCTGTAAACTAAAGCACTTTGATCTTCTTCATTTTCTTCACTTTGATTCTCACAGAATATTTACATTCTCTTATGTTTATATGACCTGATGAACCCATGGGAGTTTCAATAGACAGACAGTTAAAACATGCAGTATGTTTTTAAAAACCAAATATACTTTAATAAGTCTGCTAAAAGCTGATAGTATTTCCCAAACTATACCAAGCATTAATTATCCTCCCTCTTTCCTGAGTCAAAGATTATAAGAAAAGGAAAGGGCATAACCTTAGTCCATCTCTACAGCAAAGATTGCAACAACAATAAAAAATATTGAAATGTGTTTGTTAAAATGTTGAGGTTAACATGTGATGACTTCCCCAAATTCCTCACTTCACTGCACATTTGTTTATACTAATCATAAACAAATTCAACTCACATACTGGCATTTGAATGACTTAGTATATATATAAGGGAAGAACATTTGAGATAGAAGGAGTCTCTAACATAAACACTATAAAGTTCTTCTATGCAAACATTTGGTTGCAAATTCACAATTTCTTTACATTTTGTGGCACTTGAAAGTGTTTCCGGTTGACTTGCTATAATCTGGTAAATACTAATTATAACAGAAAAACCTGGAGCATAACTTGAATTGTTTACTAGTCACATTTGGGTACAGATCACATACTTTGTTGAGGTAAAAGACAGTACAGGCATAATCCAAACAGTAGTAGCCATATAGCTTCCAAACCTACGGTCTCTTGATATGTAAAAACTAAAAAATTAGATATTTCACAATGAAATGCTGGAAAAGCATGCTGTTTATGTATATATTTATCTATTCATCTATCCTCTATTAATTTTCCATTGTCTATTCCAAATCAGAAGAGATTTTAGAAGTTATGGTCAGATACTGCTGAAAAATTTCTTTGATATAATGAAGAAGAAAATAGAAAAATAATCTCTGTCTTATGAGTTAGGTAAACCACAGAAAGGAACACATTATATCAAAACAATGTTATACCTTTTATAAAGTGAGGTATGCCTAACATAAACTGAATTAAATTACAAACAGCCCACAGGGACTATTTCCACAGGCTTTGCCTGTCAACATCATCATGCCCCACTTTAAATCCATCAGTGGACCGATCCAGGTTGAGTAATCACACACCCATGATTCAGTCACCTCCTCAAAGCCTCACCTATGGACCTATGAAGGAATGAGGGCCTGGGGGCATTTTAGAAATAAACCACAAAGTCACACATGCCCTCTTCTACTGTATGACTAAGCTGCTAATCCACCGTTGGGGAGAGAGTTGAGTTTATTTAACTTTAGGCTCAGATTGTTCAACTTGGGAAAAAGTGAGACATGTATAATATATATATATATATATCCATAAGTCTTAATGGGCTTGCAGATCACAGTAACAAAACTTGTTCCCTGTATATCTTATAGATTTTCTGATCCAAGTCAGAAATCATCTGTTCTCTAAGCAGGCCTGATTTCCTTCTTCCAATGAAAAAATGACATTTCAAAACTATAATTGATATACTAAATATAGTTACTGTGATTGGGTTGCTGATATGATTGGTTATTTATCATATTTACATATATATGACAAAATAACTTCTAAATCTATAATGACATCCAGTTACAATTCTAGATGACAGAATTTCACTTAAATCTGTTCTATAGTTTCCATTCCCTTTCTTTCCCACTGAGAATATTGTTCTTCAGCACACAGAGAATATAATTTAATTGTCCCTGGTTACTCAGTTCCTTCATTTGTTTAGATTTTTGCTTTTTTGGTGGTGTTGTTCTTTTTGAGACAGGGTCTCGCTATGCAGTTCAAGCTGGCCATGAACTCACTTTGTAGCCTGGGCTTGTCTAGAACTCACAGTGATCCTCCTGCCTCAGAATCCCGAGTGCTGGGATTACACGCATGTGCCACCGCACCTGGCTCCCTTCATCTGTTTTGATGGCTACCCATTGCTGGAACACGTTGTACAAATAGCTTCAGAATCTCTAACATCAAAACCTTAGGTAGGAATTCATAGGAACCATTCAAATATCCTGTTCTCAAGTAGAATATTTATTTAAAACATTCTTAACCAAGGACTATCGATTATTCTTAAAAGACAAGGTTACATGAATATTTGAATGAAAATATGTTAAAGAGTTAACATTTTGTTTGTATTTTTCAAAGTGTGTCACAAATGCTGTTGTTTATACTTCTCTACCTATACTCTATTTCTATGAAGTCAGTGAAAATAGAGACTGCTGATAACTAATCACCCTTGTTTTGTGGGTGTTTCTTTTTAAGCAAATCTTATTTAATGTATATTTTTGATTCATTAAGCTTGAACTCATGATCCACAGTGATGAAACTCATGCCCGAATGGAGATTATCCAGCATGTATATTTTCTCCATGAGCTATATGATAATGTTGCTGTCCTTGAGTACACAGGACTGTCCTTCAGCAAAGACAGGAGAGGAATTTAAATCAGGGAAATAAGGAACCAAACAACCAAACGGTGAAGAAGAGTGTGAAAAGCACAGCAGGAAACAGGTGAAGAAGATAATTATGCACAATATCAAAGCTGAAAACAGAAGGTTTCACATCAGTTTATTTGATCTAAGCTGGGATTGGCTCTCCACTCAGAATTTGTATGTTGAAGACTCAAACAAGTGTTTGCACACCACTGCTATCAGCGTGTCCACAAGTAATTGCAAAAGCATTATGACTGCTGATTTTATGACTACACACAAAGTCTAGCAATGAGGCAAATGTACAAATACAAAATTTGTGAACAATGGTGATTAACCATGCATGTATATGTGAGCGTGTACATACGCTACTCCAATACAAATATTTTCAGTTACAAGTTTGCTTTTCTTTCATGCCTAATTTGTATTTCAGAGGGATCTTGAGTAAAACTCTTCCAGTTATTTTCACTTTTATTTTTTTCTTTTTAATTCCAAACTCTATTACTCTTTACTCAACTTTATTGAATAAGTCAATTTTTATTCATGACCACTCCTTCAATTAAAAACATCAATGAGTTTTAACCTTATCTTTGTGAGAAACTATGGTCTAGATTACTGGTCAATTAAATTACAATTTCCTAGAATGGGTCCAGGAATCAATTATTTTTTAAAATACTGATTAGAAAGCTCCCTAGTTGATTCTAACAAGCACTGAGATTTAGGAACTATATTTAAATACAGAACTTACATTTTATTACCTATGCCAATTCCATAATATGCTTTATAGATGTTTTCTCTGTACCAAATAAACATTATATTTCCTGCCTAAGAAGCTTTGAAGGATTTAAATAACATACATTACAATTAGGTTTCAGAGTAAAACATTCCATAAGTAAATGTGGTTTTTCTCTTTCTAAATACACAGTTTGACACATTTTTTTCTCTTCTAAAGACACATTAAAGTTCAGTAACTCTTAAGATGGAAAACTAGAAAGTTTCTTTCCTGTCTTAGCAATGCGGCATGCATCTTACCGTGGAGTCATAGTCCGGACTCGCAGGGAATGTTGGCAGCCTGACCTCTCACCCTGCACCTTCGTATCTCCTTCCGACTGCCCAAGTTGTCTTTAATGTAGCTCTCTACAGGTGCCCCCATAAATCTGAGTATTTGGTCAAGATCCTGAATCACTTTTGGTACCGCTTGGAACAGCCACCATCCTGCAGTTATCCCTAAAAGATGTCACTCATGTTTAAGTAGAATTCAAAACCACCTTATCCATCAGCCTATTTCCTTTGTCCACCTCCTCCCATTGACCCTGGTCATAATTTCTAAACACACACTCAGGACAGTCCTGAATGTTGAAATCCACCAATATCAAAATCCCTAAAGTCCCAAATCCAGAAAATCAGAATAGTAAAAATTTGAAATCCTGAAATCCACAATCTACAATCCCCAAAACTGCAATCTCACTAAAAAGAAAAATTGATTTTCGGGCTTTAAGCCTCAGGCTCAGAGTTAGACCCTTGACTTTCTTGGTTCTGGGGCCTTCAAACTTGGATTGGGCCATATTGCCAGCCTCCCTCAGCCACTGTAATTGCATGAGCCAACTTCACTAATAAATCTTCTCTTGTGGATCTATACACATATCCTGTTAGTTTTGTCCCTCAGGAGTACCTGACTGAATCACTTTTGGTACTGGGGAAATCAAATATCATTCCTTCTTACAGTATTTCTTACAATACAATAGGAGAGATCTGTGAAATTATTTCCTTTGTAAAAAAACTGTAATTAAGCTAAGTGTGCAAAACTACTTAATGGTGAAAGATTAAGTATAAGAGCCTATTATTATCGGTGCTACGAAAACATAAAATCACTTAATTGCAAAAGTTAAGCAATAACAAGAGTTTCAAATAGACAGCATATACTTATGAAATTTGTAGACCACTGCCACGCTCCAAGTACAAATGCAGCAAATGTTCCTAAGATTATAGGAGTGAGGATGGAAGTGAAAAATACTGAAAATTTCCTCTGTCAAATTATTCAATTATGTACTATTTATGCCCCTCAGCATATAGTGCCACATTTGGCTTTAGAAAAATTCCTCTTTACCAGAAAATAAGAGATACTCCATATACTCAGCAATTGTTTGAACCAAAGATGTTTATTGATGCAGAGAGATCTTCTAGAGTTACAAAACACATTCAGTGGTGAACAACTGTCAGAGATTTTAGTCACGTCCCTGGTGGATCCAACAATTCTAAAACTTACCTACTTATTTAATGCATTTGGAGGAGAATGCAGATGGGCAAATTGGCCACCAGTAGGGAGGAACAATGAAATCTTCTAATTAAAAATTCACCTTTTTGTCCCCACTGGCATTCCTTAGGGCTGAAGAATTTCAGGAGCTTGTAGTGAATGAAATCCTCATTTGTCCAAAGAAGACACTCACGATCCTGACTGACTCAAAAGTAGTTAGGTGCATGGTAGGATAAGAAGACATCTATGTGACAGTGTTGCTCTGTGATCCCCAGTCCTGCACCCACCAAATTTGTGGTCTGCCTATGAGTATATTCAGAAAAGATTTCCTAGCACCCCCAAAATCACAGAAGCAGGGCAAAGAATGGAAAAATTTCATGGGGAAGGTGTATGTTGGTGTATATCAAATCATAGACAAATTTTTAAGAGCAATACCTTCAAACTGTAAATGTGTATGTATTCTCTGGGGAGAGCCATGTCCTAAAAGAAAGAAAAAAGGGCAGCTATTCCTACATAATGCAAGCCTTCAAAATTTAATGATCAT
This sequence comes from Dinomys branickii, assembly GCA_004027595.1. NCBI lineage: Eukaryota > Metazoa > Chordata > Mammalia > Rodentia > Dinomyidae > Dinomys > Dinomys branickii. The sequence goes on from PVLD010002155.1 coordinate 37,720, forward strand.
AAAAGTTGGCTACCTCTTACGAACTTATTTCATGCAATTTTCCATAATCTATCTCTGTGATCTACTCTACCATATGTCAAAACCTTTATGTAGATTTTTAATTTTTCTTCTTTTTTGCTTTCGTCATTATTTAAAATTTTCAGCAGCAGTTTTAAAATTTGCTATGATATGTATTTCATCGTTGCATCAATTCCAACACTGTTGGTATAAATTACGTAGAATTTTAGGCATTCTAATAGTGCTCTTCACTATTTTTCTTGAGAGTTGATTCCATAAAAGTGTATTATGACATGGAATTTGTGTGTAGCACTGTGTATGGGTGTCAAAATGTTGAAACTTTCTCAATACATGAACATATGTTCTTTTTGTATATGTGAAAGATACATTTTTTTCAAGACCTCATCTCTTTCAGTGACTGCCTGTGTAGTGTAACTCACGATTTTTCATCAATTTTATTAATAGAGGTTGTCTGTCATAGTATTTCAGAGGACAGCAGTTAGAAAGTTAGTTGCACATGATTGCAACCACAATGATATATATACCTTTATGCATTTTTAACCTATTTATTTATGAATATTATTCCTCTACTTATAAATGATATGTCCATGTGACTATCATTAGTATGTCTTTATGTTTATAAGAATACCTTTGTTGTTATTGCCATTTTTAATTTATAATGTACCCTATGAAATGTACCTATTTTATGCATAAACTGGAGTATGAAATGTTATGTCTTTTTGTTGTTCTTGGTTTTTGTTTGTTTGTTTGCTATATGAGGGATTGAATTTAAACAGTGCTGCATCCTCAGCACCAGCCCCTTTACGGTAAATTCTTGAGGTGCCGAAGCTGGAAGGTAATTTGCTATCTTCCTGTCTTAAGCTCTCTATCATATTTTCATGCTTCTCAATTAAATCCCTTTTAAGAATGTAAAGAAATATCTTTCTAAATGCATTTATTATTTTTCCAAAATTTGACCATCAGAATTTAGATGTATAGATTTTGATCTTCCAGATGTCAACATGTAGGGTTGTAGCATTCGAATCCTATCTCTTAGGATTATGTCCCAACCCTCTCACATTCTACTATCCTTAGAACAACTCAGTCTCCCCTGTACATGATAGCAATCTTTTTCTGCATTGCAGCATTCCTAGCTCCTCTCATAAAATAACTCAGTACTAGACTATACACTAATGTCTTGGTTACTTTTTTCGTGTTTCTGAGACCAAATACACCCAAAATGAAGGAAGGAAAGGTTGATTTAGCTTACAGTTTGTGGAAGTTTCAGTCCATACTTGGCTGGTTCTGAGGCAGAGTGGCACATGGCAGAGGGCAAACATTCATGGCAGCAGAGAATGGCAAAAACAACCAGCAAAAGGGAGGAATGGCTGCAAAAAGCCTCTTTTTCTCCTTTACATTGTAAACAGGCTACCCCCACCCAGGGGGTGTAGCTCTCACACAATGTCCATGCCCTCCTCTTCCACAGGCTCAGGATGCATACAAAGTAAGCACCCTGGCTTCCTGCTGAGTCACTCAGTCAAACCTCTAGACTCCCCAAGTTGACACAATGCATCAACCATGACATCTAATTAAAGGTAGGAATGTTCTTATGTTTAGGTTTGCTTCCATCTTGTGTCTTTGAATGTGTTTAAAAGAGAAAAAGATTTTTTTCCTTTCTCTCTTGGCTAGATATAAAAAGGAGTGTTTTGCCTTTTGTTGTTATGGAAATGTATATGAAAGTACGCAACAGGGAAGGAATGGTTTAGGGTTAATTTAATCTCTGTCCCCTTCCAAGTATGATAGTGTCTTTCTCAAGCAATTCTCCACTCATAAGTGGAAGATTCTCATTTCAATAGAGAAAGCTGTTCTCACACATAAATATACCAAGAAATATTTATAAAAGAATTACTGCATGGATCATGTCTGTTTAGTTTAACTACAACATGTTGTTTACTTAAAATGGTTACTCCTTAGTACATATATTGTCAAATTTGTGCTTCTCTACTTGATGTTAAGAGAATGAAGTTATACAACAGGTAAAGTCAAGATGCTTACTTCTATGGCTCCTTTTAATTTACTTAACCTGGTAGGTACTCACATGGTAGAAAATTAATTTAGTCAAGGTTTGATCTTCATGAAGACAAGTAATTTTTTGAAGTTCCTATTTTAATGTAAACAGATTATATATCTAAATAACTTTCATATCATGCTTTATTTTTGAACTATATGTAAAACAAATTCTGAACGTTACTATTTTTATACATACTAAGATTTAGAAATAATAAGTTTGTAAAGTCTTTTGTTGAACTCTATGTGCAAAGGATATATATACATATATATATATATACATATATATGAAATTGATAACAAAAATTTAAAAAGGGAATATTCAGAAAAGGTTTAAGAAGAGACCACCAAGACGATATACTGGGATATAAATTGAAATGTTACTAAAACATAAGAAAAATAATTTCATTTACATAGTAATAAAATACTACACGAAATAATTTCACCTATTAAGTATAGATGCAAAATTTTGTAAAATATTCTACATAACGTTTAAATTGTTGTAATTATGACATCAATTGATATAATTAGTCTATGCATCATATTTGAAGGCAAAAGTTTGTCTATTTCTTATAGTGGATGAGAAAATCCTCCCTGCTTGATATTTAAAAGTTATCTTCCTGCAGAAGGAAACTTTTAAAGTATTATAGTGTATTATTTGCAATTGCAAGAATTTAATCAATTTTATTTTAATTGTAATTCATTAAATATTTATATTTCTATCACATCTTTATTTAAATGTTTTATAAAGTTCAGAAAATTGTGAAGTCCTTAAACTATTTATCTTATTGTCCTGTCTCAGCTACCGGAATTGTTTCTTTCAACCTGATGCAGAATGACTTGAGGATAAAGTGAAAAACCCCATGTTCTGAGCAACGTAGTTGAAGATAACAATACATGATATAACAATCACTGTTAACTCCTGTCAATTGTTTTTAAAACTCTCTATTTTTTGATAGACTTTTGGTAGTCTTACTTTATTTTGTTTATGTCTGTGATGTTGGTATGTTGCTATTGTTCTTTTTTTTAACTACTCTCTTTAAAATAAAATTTTTAAACTACCTATATAAATATTACTTATTTTCTTGTCAAAACACTCGGCACCCACAAACTACAGAGGAAAGGTTTATTTTAGTGCGCAGTTGGTGGAGGTTTCCATCCACAGTTAGACGGCTTTAAGGGAGAGCAGCATGGCAGGGGAGAAACAGTCCATGGCAGGGGGGCAGCAGCAATCCTTCTTTCCCTTTTTATTCTATCCAGGTTACAAGCCTATTGATTGGTGTCCAACACACTCCAGGTGGGTCTTTTGTCTTTGGTAAATTCATTCAGCTACACCCAGAATTATTTTAATATTATCAGTTGACTAATCCAGTTATCATTCACCCATAATCCGTATTAACTAGATCCAGTCACCTCCAAAACATCCCATGATCTTTGGGGGGACATCTGGACACAAGTCATAAGATAATAAGACTAGGAACAAATTATAGTATATTGTTAATAAATTTCATATATGTACTTAATTTTAATCATCATAAGCAATATCATTCTTCCTAAACATTTTAATGAGGCAAGAATGAAACATACCTCTGTGTTTTTACCTCATTATAGTCCCTGTAAATAGTAGTTTTCATAATAGAAGTGTTTCAGAGAATGAACCAAGTGAAACTCTTCTATCATTATACTGTGACAAGTTATGGTGTATTTGTTTGATGTTTCATGTTTCTACCCAATATATTGAATTCCAGTAATCAAGTAGTGTGCTTGTGTGTGTTCATTTGTGTGTCTACATATACTTACATGTACCATTTTCTTTCATGTTGACCAGAGAAAGTTAATCAGTCCTCATGCAGCATACATTTAATGGGAAAGATAGGAGGAAGATATTTTCAGGTTATCAGAGAAAAATAATGAGGTAGATGCTGACTGGCATTTGTATTTCTATGTCGCACAGCTTAGAAAGATCTCCTTTAATGTGCAATATCTGAAATGTGAAAATGTAGTCAAAAGGAGGCATATCATTAATTTATCTACATGTTGAATGCAATTATAGGTGTAAATACCCTGAGTCTCGATTGAGTTTATTTTTAAATCAAATATGCTTATTTCTCTTTCGCTTTCTCCTATAGTGTTTCATATATTTTTGCATTTATAATTTGCTTTCTTCAGTATTCACTGCCTCTTCCATTTACTTTGAATGCTCCACAGTGTTTCTTTTACAGTTTTTCATAGATTTTTTTACTTGATTCAGTCACTTTTATACTTAAATCTGTATAAAAGCATAAATTCTTGATTAAAAGGGCTAACAATATTAGCTTACTAAATACATGGTTAATTCTTGTTACATGCACTTTTTAGGGCAAAATGCATAACATGTTTTTAATATCGTATAAGATGTTAGAATTTCATAAAGATTAAGAAAACAATATATCAGAACATCATGGATTTCTTAACATTATTGCCTGCCTGTGTATCATTTGTAAATATTAACATCTACACATTAATAGATAAAATTATATGTGATCACTGAATACTTGCATTTTCATTAACTGAGGTTATCATATGAAAGTACTGTTCATAGGCTTTGAGAAAGTATATCAGTGAGTAGTTATTATATTTTAGGCAAATTTTCTTCCTTATCACTAAGCATTAATCGTATTTCAGTTTTTTAAATTACATGGTATATAAAACTCCGTGCTTTTATATTTCTTAAAATTATCAATAAACACAGAAGTTAAGACTTCTCAAATAAAGAAAACTACATGGCAACCAGGAATGGCTGAATATATGATGGGCCATAGTAGCTGGAAGAATGTTTCAAAAGTCATTGTATGAAAGTAAAATCCTCATCTTTGGCCTTCATTTTCCAAAAACCAGTAGTGATATAAAGTAATTCTGTTCTGAAAATTAATTCATTTCACTGTTCCCTGCGAGATTCCAAAAATAAGAAATACTAGGTGCATTACTCCGACTTGTAATGTGCCCCAACTCAGCTGGAGTAATCATCTTTTCCCAATGATAAATTGATTTATTAATAAAATAGCAGTTTAGTAAAAACCATAAAAACAACAGTGCTTCCCTGTGAACATTCTCTGTGTTTGGGGCACAGTGTTATCCATTGGCTTAAGGTTAATGCTAATCCGGTTTAATCTGCATAATATCTCCATGACAGAAAATGGGACTATTCCAGTTGTACACATGCGGCCATTTAGGAACAGATAGATTAATTTTTTTTTTTCTAAAGAGCCAAAACAGAGAACATTTGAACCCAAGTTACTGACCCTAGGGGTTTGTCACTTGCCTAGTGCTAAAAAAGTTTTCAGTCAGGAAATAACTAACCCATGAAATAGCTAATTTTTACAAGAATCTTGGTTATGCTATAAACTTTTAAAATGTATGGTAAAATCATTAAAGAGAATAAGAAAATAATAATGTAAAAGAACATTAGAGACAATACATAGCTTCCCTAGACAGGATTTTAGGAATTCACCAATGGTTGTTATACTGCAAATTATTGTCTTTATATAAATTGCTCAGATTACTAGATGCAAGCATGAAAAACGGTCAATATATAAAAAACTTTTAATCGTTATCTGTTTCCCTCAATAAACCATCAGATAAAACCATCAGACATCAGCAGTATAGTTATGCCAACTATAATCTGGGGAACTTGGTTGAAGATAACAATGTGTAATATGACAACCACTGTTAATCCCTATCATTTAGTTTGAAACCCCACATCATTTTAATGTCCTTGCCTTGTTTTGTTTCTACTTTGCTGTTGTTTCTTTTTTGGTACTATTTTCTTTAAGATAAAATAAAATGTATGGTAAACAATGTAAACTCTTTTCTTATCAAGCACATTGAAAATAAATGAGATAGGACTTCGACTGATGAGCATGAATATGATAAATAAAAATACAAAGAGAAAGAAAGGAAAGGGAAATAAAAGAAAAAGAAAGGGATGGGAAGGGAGGGGAGAGGGAGAGCAGAAGGGAAGAGCAAAAAGAAAAAAATGATATTGCTTGCAAATCAAAATATACATCAGAATTACACCACTGAGCTACCAGGATTCTACACCAGGGTTTTTCCAAATGTGATTCTTTGTTAAACCTCAGATTGGAGAGTGTGATTTACAAGTGCCAAATAAGAATTTGGGGATTAGCATCAGGATTGAATGTTCCTACTGTGCAACTCACCTAACACTTTGCATTCTCCGTTTAGGTTCCTCTGAAGAATATCTATCCATGAATATAGCAGTGGCCCCTCAGAAAACATTGGCAGTTACAAAATTTAAATTTGTGTGTCATTTGGTAATTTTAAAATTTATTACAAAAATTTAGTTCAGGTTATGTGGTAGGAAGAACCCAGAAAATAAATCAGAAATCTTGCATTTAAGTCATGCCATATGCTTCTTATTTGCTGCAAGTTAATATATATGTCTGAAATTCAATTTTATTGTATTTAAAATGGCTACAAAATATTAACCTTTATAATGGTTATATCTGAGGACCCTGTGAAGCAAACATATGTGCCCTATATGCTTTACTAACCTTAGAAGGCTTTTAAACATTAGTTATTAATAAATAGATTAGTTTGGGGAGAAACATTCATTTTAACATGCACATAAGTTTTTATGGCAGTGCCGCTATGATGATATGACACAGTTCTACTCTTCCAGTCAGTTATCTAACAAGAATAAAGCTGCATATTGTTTTTCACTCAAATGATTTCTTTCCAAAATGAAATTTCTGCTACTTCAAGTGAGCCAAATATATCCAAGGGGAAAGAGGAGTGAGGGTGGTTAGCACATTAAAAAAAAAAGAAGAAACCTCCATCATCCACCAAGACTTGACTTCAAAGGAATATTTTTAAGGTAAGGTAAAAGGAAATGAAAATTGCCTGTAGCTTTTATACCACACACAGACAAAAAAAAAAAAAAAAAAAAAAGGAAAAAATGGGCGTGTCACATCTCAAACTCCCAAGAGCAAATCTGACACTGTCCACAATTTTCAGTACCTTTTGAAACCACCAGCAGTTCCGCAGTGAGAGTCTTTAGCGAAGTAGAGACGCGCATCTGACATTTTGTCTCTTGCCATTCTGAATTTTGTGTATAGCATAATGAAAGTCCATTATAAAGCGGGGGGACAAGAGACATGATTTACATCCAAATTATACTTGTCTGCATTGCCATAAGAAATGCGGCAGTTCAGCTGTATTCTCTTGCAGTGACGGACAATAATTTTTCTGTATCACAATCCCTTTGATGCTCATTAGGAGCAACAATAGATGGTCACAATAACTTTCCTTTTTGTGGTCTCATCCCTTCAGTAAGGATGCCTGAGTCTCTGCATATTTTGTGATAAAACACTTTTCCTTCTGATCCATCTTTCTCCCTTCTTTTAGAATTCATGAGTAATTTCTTCATCATTCATTTTGCTGAATATGATTTCAATTATCATGTCAATTGTAATACATGGATTCCTTCGTCCCTAAAAGAAATGCTTGTTTCAGCGACACATTTCCTCCAAGAAGTTTAATATTAATGAGAGAACTGGAGTTTTTCCCCACCAACTGACAGTTTATGTCACAGATTTCTGTCAAATTTTCTCAAAACATACCGGTGGAAGACAGCGGTATGTAGCCCAGCGCAACAATAAGCCATAAACGGGCAGTACCTACGTTGGCCTAAAGAGTTGATCACGGTTGTGCTTTGGGAAAACATGACCTTCGTTTCTTACATATCATGTTATCACTGTTTGAAATAAAGAAAGCAAATGTTACGCAGTGACAAAGCAGAATTACACAGTCCCTTCTGTTCCGGCACGTGATTTGGAAAGTCCTTGTAACTGCGATAGAAAATGGTCTGGATCCTAATTACTTCTATAATCAAGGTTGTCTTTTGCATGAAAACAAGTAGATTTGTTTGAATATGTCATTATAGAATGTACAGCAACTGAGGGCCAATTTTATCCACCACAGGTAAACAGGAAGTAGCATTTATGTTAAATTTCAACCAATTTGTTTTGTCACATTGCAGCTCATTATCATAGTAATGAATATTCAGAGGAAGAAGACTGTTTCATTACCTCACACAATATTGAATACTTGACTAATAATATGGAAAGCTTTAAAATCTTGCACGTTATTGAATCTAGAACTTTAACTTCATTGTCAAATTACCTTTGCTCTTAATTTTTTCTTTTTATTTTTTTACTAAATTTTATGAATTGCACATTCATTTCACTGCTAAAAGTATATGTGAAAATATTTTGGACAAGGGCTCTCTGCTTTCCTATCTCAATTCCTCTTTTATCATTTGCTTGAATAATCAATGATCTAATATTCAAATCTTCTCTCCCCATATCACATCTACTGGTATTGACGTACTCCTGTTCTTTTTAAGAAAATTATTCTCCTCTCCTGTTCACTGAACTATTATTTTGCTTCTTGAAAAGACCATTTATTGGAGAGGAATGTCATGTTTCATTTGTCCACACCATACCACACAGAACTCTGCTCCCAGGGATGCAAACTGGCGTTTAGAGACACTAACACAGTTCCAAGCCTCCCATACTTTACAATTCCTATACCAAGGACCATATCTATGCCTATTTTAAAACAGTTCTATTTTCCGTTAGCTTTTGAAATATGTTTACAATGGCTTTAGGTACTTAACAGCTTCCTTTAAAATACAAAACAAAGAACTATGATAAACTTACCATAATGGAGAAGTTGCCACCAGGTCAGTACAACTAGCAGACATTGGCTTGGGCTACCTTTGCACCACAGTAAGACAAAGCTGCTTCCAAAGTTCATTGTTCTGCTTGAATGAGATCCTTGTTACTTTCGAAATGAGTGCAGCTATTCATGAAAGGGATAGAATTACTTTTAAGTTGGAGGATGTCTTCTGCTCTAGGTGGTGAGATATTCTGACCTATGCAAATAAAATTGATTTTAGTTCTAGATAGAACTGGAACAGAGCTAAGTAAGTAGCTCCATAGCCTTGTAGATCTACTTAGCAATTACTCACGTGTTTATCTTCGGTAGTACTGCATTTATTCAGGGTGTTCTTGCGCTGCTCTCATTATACTTAACTATAATAAGTTTAGTTCAAATTGCTCAGTACTCAAAACTGATGCACACATATAACGTGTAGAAAAATATAAAACGTATCAAAATAGGATTTATTAAAGTTGTTATAAAATAAATTGTACAAACTAATGAATTTATTAAAAAACTTAATTCTGTATTCAAAATCAATCCTTACAATACTGAATCGAAGGGAGATGACATAGAAAGTATTTACACATTCATATTTTTCTTTCATAAGCATTGTTACTAGGGGATAAATTACTAACCTCCCATCACTATACATGTTGGTATAATTATTTTGCTTTTGATAATTTAAGAATAAAACATATTTAAGTAATTCAGATATCTACAAAAATTGACAGGTCCCCAAAGAATCTACCTGCCTAGTAGGGAAAGTTTTCCTTTGGGTGTAGCTGTTAAATAGGTGACCCCTCTGTGTTCTGTGTTCTTCTTCACTCCCAAGTAGTTAATATTTCCTCCTTCTATGACCTAACTCCAATAAGCTGTTTTGGATAAAATGCAGTCATATACAATGTTCATTTGTGAAAGAGAGAAGGACCAGCTAAATTCGCTTTCATAGTGTAAGGAAATAGCAAAAATCTTGAACATATGAAAAAGGTATTTCTTTGTAACATTTGGTTACTAAAAGGTAACTGACATGTCATAGACAGGATAATAAAATGAAGATCGTTCCCAGCTTACAACAGTTCAAATTGACACCTTTCCAGTGGTTATAGAAGAGAACACTCACAACCATTGTTTTCCACTTTCCATATAGTAGTCAATAAATTAAATGAAAGAATTATTTCATTATGAAACAGGCATTGTGTGAGATAATTTTGTCCTCTTGCTGATTAATGTGTTTGGAGAATTTTAAGGTAGGCTATGCTAAAGTATGAAGTTCAATATGTTGGACATGTTAATTGCATTTTTAACTTACAAAGGGTTTTTTGGTACATCACCGCATTGCGAGGCCAAAAAATGGATTATTTTGAGTTAAAGTGGAAAAGAAAGCATGACTTTTTTAGGAAGCTTCAGTGACAAAGGTAACTGACAGCATTAAAAAAAAAAAAAAGACCAATTTCTTACACTCAATGTTCAAGAAAATACTTTTCATTTATATTTATTAGATCTCTTATTTTGCATTTTGATACAGTGTGCTGTATTTTATCAAACATACCATTACATAGAAAACACACTGGAGTTCATAGCAAGCACAGCACTTTTTAGTTTAGATCAACGCTGTCTAAATATAGCAAAAATCAACTAACCCTGGGCATTGATTTGACATCAACATTGGCCTTTGATATTTCTTTCTGTGATCTACCTGCATCTAAAAATTCTACTCTTTAATCACCATAAGAGAACATGGCTGCAAAGACTCCTTCAGATTTAAGGAACTTTGGTTTTTAGTCACATATTGGCAAAATGAGTGCCAAAATTGTGTTAGTGACTAGGTCTATATGCAAATACTATCATTTGTTTTCACTTGATAAGTAATATAACTCCAACTGAAAAAAAGAATAATTTTTAAATAGATTCCTTTATTTCAAAGCTCAAGTGAGACAGGGACAAATAAAAGAGACCATGATTAAAAGAATACTGTGATCAATATATTGAAAGAACATTCTTTCAGGTTAACAAAAAGTTTAGTTCTAGATCCACTGTGATTCAGCATGTCATACTTGTACTTAGTAACTTTTTAGTAAAAAATTTATTACCTAAAAGTCTCATAATAATTCAAAGATTTTCTAAATAATAAATAAATAATAAATAATAGATAAATTCCCACTGGATCGACCAAGAAGCTAAAACACTTAAGAGTAGAAGAATGATCATTTGTTTTCCTAAATGCATGCATATGAATATTCTATATGTATGAATATATAATCTGTACCAGAATCAAAACACTGGTGACCATAATTAAATACATGGTCTGATTTAAATTATCAATCCAGGGAAATAACATTTGCATAGTCAGTTGGTAATATTTGGGTAGTATTTAGCTGGCCCAGCAGGAAATTCTATGATATGCCTGTGACCATGAATTAGCATTTCCTTTTCAAGCACAATATCAACATTATTATCCCCAATAATCTACATAATCATTAAATAATGATGTTTATTTTATTCATAAATTTACATAATCTATGGCTTAATATATTGAAATCTGACATTATTGAGTCCCACAGTGCCATTTCTCCACTATATTTGAACTTGAATAATGAGCAAAAACAAAGACACATATTTTACAGAAAATAATATATACATAAGTATAGTATTTCTTCAAATTTATAAAAGCTAAATTAGGAGACCTTTGGATAAATAACATACGTGGTCATACTTATTGTGTCAATCCTCAGTTTTTTAAAGTTCATACCAAATGAATGCTTCTTCAAACTATTCCAAGTCTCAGTTAACAGAAATGAGTTAGATTATTCATGTGATTCTGGTTGCACTCCCTACTGATGATAACAAGATAAATTACTGATGTGATCGATCTCTCAGTGCCAATGCTTCATTGTCACCTATCCAGTGGTCTGGATCAAGAGGACAGATCAGAAGATCCTTCTGTTCTCTGTGTTCCCTCTCCTTGGATATCTTACCGTCTGGTCTGCACTTGAGACACATCACTGAGTTTATGCGCATGTTGTAGATGAATGCACTAGGTCATCCAGACCGTGCCGGAGAGACCATCCTGCTTCCTTTCAGGTCTGCATCTGTGTAACATTTAGAGACATTTAAAGGAGTTCATGTAATTAATGTATTTAGCCTAGTACTACTCAACAAGAACAGTGCTATGGTTTCCTTTACCTGCCTAAGAATTCTCATGATTCTGCTACAAGGGTGATTTTTAAAATGTATAACAAGATGTTCAGCATTGAGACCAAGAAATTCTGTCAGATACAAACTTTCCACTATGCTGGTGCTTTACCAGGAGAATAGAAGAATATTGTATATACACAGGCTTCTCCTTGGGCTAGAAACTTGAAACTGTGGGTAAGAAAATATTTAAAGGAAACCTTTGTTCTTCAATATTCCGACAAAATCAAAAGTCTAAAAATTAAAGTTTCACAGTGAGCAACCTATATTGAAAGAAACCAGAAAATAATATCATTTTTCTGGAAATAAATAAATAACTCAACAGTACTCGTTTATTTCTTGATTGAAGTTTCTATTATGTAATCCATAAAGGTCTTAGTTATGTCCTCATTGCTAGGGCAAACTACCCAACACCCAAAGTTAAATGCGGAAAGGTTTATTTTAGCTCACACTTTTTTAAAGTTTCAGTCCCTAGTTGGCTGGTTCCAAGGCAGGGTGGCCTGGCAAATGGGCACGGCAGAAGAGAAACAGCTCATGGAAGGACAAGCTAGAAACAGCAGAGGCAAAACCACCTCCTTTTTGTTCCTTTAGAGTCCATCCTAGCTACAGGCTCATTGGTTGGCGCCATACACACCCAGGGAGAGGCTTCTACCATCCACACCCAGCACTAAACCAATTTAGTTATCAAATACTCTTGTTCCTGATTATCACGCACTTTAGATCCCACAACCTCTGAAAACCCCACCTATGAGTGTTTGAGGCTTTGGGGAGGACATCTAGACACAAGCCGTAACAGTACCGTAGTTTATAAATTTTCATACCATCATGAGTATGAAGTATAGTGTTATCTTTCCTTACAAAGTAATAGATTCACTATTTAGACCAGGTTCCCTGACCTGGTTCCTGTGACCATATGTGCCTTTGGTGAAGCTCAGTGGTACAGCCAGTGCCTCACCAGGTTGAATTCCTACCTCACCCTCAAATAGGACACATTTATAAAGCAGCAAGATGATAATTACACATTTCCTTGACAGTGTTTTTTGTTAAAATGAATGAAAACTACTAAAATAAGCCATTTAAAGTTGCAGCTTTAAGTAAAAGTGACAAAATTTGACACAAGGATATCCATTTATAATTAATGTATCTTCAACATATCTGAATTTCTCAGCACTGCCTTGAGAAGGCTATGAATTCAAAACAAGTTACAAAGCAATCTCAAAATTTAGTAAGATCTCAGGTAGAGCAGTAACTCATTGGATGCAGGAATCATAACACAGTACCATGAGTTACTGACATGCTTGAGGTAACGTTCGAGTGGTTTCACGGAAACATTATTCAAAATTTTAAGAATACCATTAAAAATAATGACAGCCAAAATCTCTATTGTTCATATTTAAAAAGAAGTATTTCCAATATATTATGAACTAGAAGATACTAGGTGATTGATATTCCTTGATGCATTAGAACACTTTCATATATTAATTTCAGATGTTTCTTGATATTTTATAATATTAATAAAACTGCAAATTTGTGTGGCTTAAGATTTGGTAACATGTTAAATGTCATCTCCCCATGTTGCTAAATATAATATCATCGAGGTAGCCAATCATCTCTTTTCTAATAGAAACGGAGTATTTTGAAGCTCACTTATACTGTTCCTAAGTCCACACATCAAAAGGCTCATGAGCTTGATGCTGTGGTCCTAAATCCACCTTTAAAGGGCTCATATGCGTGATGTTGTAGAAAGGCAAAGAATAAAATCAGAGTGCAGCTGTTAATGAGTTGGGACTATGCTTGTATTTGTGTCTCTGTGATGCTACATTTATTGGAAGTCACTTTATGATGAGCCACTAATATGCAATAGCATCATCCCACGACCAGCACTCTTTCATCAGTTCACTTGCGAAAGGATGGAGACAGTGTAAGGAAAGGAAAACTTCTCTATTTGTTGTCCTAAGTTATCTTCTCTTTTAATATGATACCTCACATGCTTTGACTGACCATCTTGTGCTTTTTATATTCACAGTGTTAATGTAATAAAGGAATCATTTCATTGCTTTATAGTCATATTTCATTACTTTGTTTCATATAGATTGCTGATGCATAGTACTTTGTATATTCTTATGACAACCGTCAAACTAACTGTAGTATTTCCCTTGATACTTTGAATCTTTTTAAAACTAACTTGAACCTTGCATGTCAGACAGGCACAAGTGACAAAAACTGGGTATCTGGTTATGTCTTCAACAGCTATAATTCTTAACCTGGAAAATTTATCTTTGGAAGTAAAGAATTGATTTAGAAGGTGAAGTGGTCTTTTGGAAGGATGTGAACTTAGACACTATAAGAACTGAGGAGTTCTTATACTCTTGCTGAGCAATTTGTTCACAAGTGACTATAATGATGTCATTAACTTGTATAAGCTGAGTGTGAAGTATGTAAAATTTAGAAAGAAACTAGTGAAACTACCACTCCATCCAACAAGTTACACATAGGACTCCCTAGAGGAGACCCTAATGATGTAAAAGAGAATATTGAAAACTTGTGTATATATTTAAATAGACAACACTTTTTGTGAATTTTCATATGCACAATAATTTTAATAGCATAATATTTTATATACCTTTAATGGTCCCACTTCAATCATGAAAAAATTTGATACTGAAAGAAAATTCGTCATTTCTTTCCCAACAAATGTTCACTTGAACTTTGGAGGTGCTCAAATTTTATCCTAAAATATTATTAGAGTTAAAGTGGATTTTGCAGGAAGGAGTTAGGTCTAATTCACTAAACATTGACTTTGAACTTACACTGTGTTAAAACCTGTGCTATGCACTTAGGATATGATAAAGAAGTCATAGTGTGTGGAGTTTCTGGTTTGTTTCCCATAAAATACCTTCCTGTTGTGTGAAAAATTCAGTAAACCGGTAGTAGCGATGCTAAGAAGTGAAAGCCTTTATGTGGTTATACCAAGAAAACTGTGGGAACCATATCTGCTCTGCGCCCCCGAATATGCTGAATCAGCATGAATGACATCACTGCTGTGTTAAAAGTACATTTGGGGACTTTGAGTAATGGTCTAGTAGGGGCAGAATTAAAATTGTTACAACTTGAGAATATAACACATACTCAGCTGTGGGTTGTAATGTCCTTGCTGTGTGCAGTTCTCCACAACATAATTTACCAAGACAACTATCAATAAAAGCCACAAAAACAGAGAGGAAGGCATAGTTGGCTGAGTCAAGTATTTCACAAGTACAACCACCTTGATTAAGAAAATGCATAGAAAGACTAAGTCATCTGTTTAAGGTGATAATAATAAAAATGTGCTTCTTTCATGCTTATTGTATATGAACAAGATGAGATAAAGCATACGTTGGAATTCACGAGCCAAGGAAAGAACAGGAGGGTTGGATGCAGAATTGCTAGATGCTCTCTTTTAAAAAATTATGCATTTATTTATTATTTGCACTGCCTTTCTCTTCAGGAGGCACCTTCAAGAGGATCACACTGCTTGATTGGCATCCTATAGCACCAGATGATTGATCTGCTAAGGCCAAGGCCTGGGGTGGGGGGGGCATCAGCAGTTCTCACTGTGGCACTGCTCTTGATATCTGATTTCTGGCCCTACTGGTCCTCTAATCTACTCCAGTTCCCTGCTACTTAACCTGATACCTTGCAGTGTCCCCTGGGAACTCGTTAGCAATGCAAATTAGGAAGTTCCACCCCAGGTGATTTAGACTCTGCTATCTGGGCCCTGAAACTTGTACCTTAACAAGTTCTGAAGCAAAAGGCCTGGCTATCAAAGGGTATAAGGTCCAGAGAATTTATCCCACCCCTTGGGAAAGCCTTTGCTTGTCTCAGTTAATCCTCTCTTCCTCTATTTTCTAATTTGTCTTGCTTTTTTCTTAATAAGTCATTGCAACTCTGTTATTCAGCTGGCTATCCTGCCATATCCACTGACCATCTATATCCACTGTGTGTATAATTTCCCATATTTACAATAGACGACCACTGTTTTAAAATTGGTTTTATATAATAATATCTTCTGCTGAGCTGGATCAGAGCTGTGTAAGAAACACAATAAAATTCACCAAAACCATTCCTTAAAAGTCTAATTTCCTTCCAGGAGACACCTCTGCACGTTCATGTACCAGCATGAGAGAGAAAGGCCACAAAGGCTGTAATGACCTAAGTTCCTCTTGGGAAATAAAAGAGGCTAGAATATTATTCACATATATGAATAACCACATCTGGGGAAAGTGAACATTAGGAGAGCCAATAATTACTCAACGTTCTGTTCTCTCTTCCGAAATCAGGAACAACAGAGACCTACATACACCAAACAAGAAAGCCAAAGTCTATGCCAACCTAGTTTGATGAAGCAAATCTACTCGCACTCATGAAGAAAACCCTAGGATGTTGGCACATGCCTGTAAAGCCAGCAGTCAGGAGGCTGAGGCAGGAGGATCACCATGAGTTCAAGGCCAGCCTGAACTCCATAGTTCAATCCTGTCTCAAAAACACAAAATCTGTCAGTCCTTTACTCTGTTTATCAGGTATCATGCTAATTTAAGGAGGAAACTGAAGTAAATGGGAAAAATCTTCCCCCCTTAGATCTTAGAACTTTGTCACTGAGACATATGTTTCACAAAACAAAATGAAACCAATGTTCTCCTCCTCTCTAACACAAAGAAACCAACAAACAAGAATAAAAAGAAAAGAGAAAGGAAGTACTATCATGTCCAATATGGAAAGGCAGGGGGAGCTAGGTGCCTCTTCTTACTCTGTCATTCACTAACTATTTACGTGAACAAATCCGACTTCAAAGCTTCAGTATGTATAATAAAAATAATAATAACAGACCTTACTACAGGGGGACCATGAGGCGTGGGAGAGAGGAGTCAGGCCTGTCACACAGTAAGTGCTCAAGGTCCGCGGTTTCATGAACACTAGATAAACAGGTATTCTGAGCTAACTCAGAGAAAAATGCCAGGTGTTAGGAAACTACTTCATCTGCGAATCCAGGGAAGATTAGAGAGCTAAAGAAAGCTTCCCTGAGAAATAATGCAACCTGGAATTAAACTAAAACTAGCCCTTTCTGTACGCATGCCTTCTGTAAACCCCATTTTGTTGAAGTTTCGGGGGTTTTAACGTGGACTGTCAGCGTTGATTCTTCTCATCTTGACACTCGTTACAGTACATTTATCAGCTCGCCCTAGTCTTGAAGGACAATAGCAAGCTCTAGAGGAGGCACAACTGGCAGTTCCAGAATATCCTCTTGTCTGGTCTGGAAATGTTTTTTTCCTGTCACCGCTTTCATATTTAGTTGAGCAGCACTGTAGCTATCCAGATTTCTTACTGGTTGGCAAATGCTCTAATCGGTTACGTTTTGCTACCCTGGGCACACTATTAGACAAAACTGCAACAAAGCACATCAATAAAAAGCAGAAGGCTTCATTCAGATTGTTAAAACCACCAATGTTATTAATACTATTAAAATGCTAATTGCTGTTTAGCGGAGATTCAGTTGCCATTCTGAAGGAGGAAATGCTTAGGCTGCAGGATCTGATGCATGGATTGTTCGCTCCCTAAAGGGGAGAAAATTCCCTTTTGTTTAATTTATATGAACGAAAAGACATTCTAAGGAGGTACACTGAAGTAAGTGCAGACCTCCTGGGGCCAGAGCCACCTTCAGCTTCACCCTGGCTCTAGGTGGTCTTTCAGTGCCACCACAGACCGCCTGGCTGTAACTTACTGTTTGCACGGCGCGTGACCTGGGATGCAAACTACAGCACTATGAATTAATTAATCCTCGTAATATTTCGTGTTTAACATCTGTGTTGTCACTAGCCATTATTCACAGGACAAAAAACAAATAGCCGTTACTCTCTCCTACCGCATTGTTCAAAAGTTCACTATGTTGTTTTCCACAGACTTTAAATGGAACAACTACAAAGCAGAGAGTCTATTCTCTTTCCTTATTTTCTGGAACAAAAATATGCAGAATTTAGGGGACAACATTGATGTTAAATAACACTATTTTTTAAACACTAGGAATCTCCCTCATATCTTGATTTCCTCTGCTTATATTATTATCTCTACTCTAGTATCAGCTCTAATATAAGGAAGGATTCCAAAGCACATTCAGTAGAGCAAAATGATTTCATATATCCATGATGGCTTTGTTGATGAAATGCAGTCACTGCAGGGGGAAATATAGCAAAACTTAAACATCTAGAAATAGCACAAAACAGTGTACTTCATTAAATGGAGAATACCTGTGAAAGGGAGTGAGTTAATAAAAATTCAATTACTAAAATGGGAAGTTTTCCAAAACACTATGGTTAACACCTAGATTAAACTCTCTTTCTAGACACACACACACACACACACACCTAGTTTTGTTAATATTTACCAGAGTTTCAAATATTCTTTGTACATGCTTGTAAGAAATGAGTTACAGCTAAAAGTTTTCATCTTGTCAAACTGAGTACTTTCCCCAAATGCAGAAAATTAAGAGAAACAATAGCAAAACTCACAAATGTTACAAAGAAAACAAAGTGTGCTAAACTCTACCCCCAACACCTCAAGGCAGACCGCAAAAGTTGGCCATAAATGTAATAGTATAGAGGGCAGATTGACTCACCACAAGTCAGGTAATTGGGCTCTGTTTTCCTAGCTCTTAGATTTTCTCGCAGAGGTTACAGAGAGGAATGATCATCTTTGGGAGCGATTGGCAGAATTTGAACATAAAAAGAAATTGAATTATAAATGGATGTTTTATAAGGGCATTTCACTCTATTTCAGAACAAGGAAAAAAGATCATAATTACAGAGGTAATGAGTGCACTTGAGCCTATGATGAATGGCGTACAAAGCCAGACACAATTTTAGGGTTCTTTAAAAGTACCAAAGTTCGCATGAAGAAAGTCATTTCAGAATGAGATGTGACTCAGTCGGACACCTGTACCCACTGGCCCCTCAGATGTGAGTTAGTAAGTGCTCCTGAGAAAGGAGTGCACAGTATGGAAAAGAGAGGCTAAGAATTCCGTGAAAAGAGAAAGACATCTGGAGGACTGGCCCCAGTTAAAAATTCATAGGCAAATCCTGCTGGAAAGGGAGTTAATGGTTTAATGAATAAATTATTACCCAAACACCAGGAGGTGAAAGGTCAACAAAAAACAATTCAATAATAACGTCTTAAGTGCACCTAGATTTGACACATGATGTTCAGTTCGTTGCCAGTATTTTGTTTTGTTTTGTTTCGGATGGTGAGCTCTAAATAGTCTATAAATCAGGTAAATATTTTTATATGCTGAAATTACTTTTCTGGTGATTTTGACATCTCCTAACATATTTCTTTACAAAGTAGAGTGGAAGAAAAAGAATAAAGAAAACAATTTTCTGTTCTGAAGTAAACATGGTATTTACTGGCAGTATTGGTGAAGGTAAAGGATTTTCTTCAAAAGGGGACATGCATGCTTTTCAATTTCTACTGTACTATTTTTAAGGCTTTTTTTATTTCCATAAATTGATTCATCTTTTCTCCACCATTTATTCAGATTGTGAACACTTCTGACACTTTCCTATCTGGAAGAATACTTCAATTATAGTGTCCATGAAATTTTACCAGTTATGCATACTCGTTCGTTTTGTTTTGTTTTGTACCAGGAACTGAATTCATAACCTCAGGCTTGCCAGGCAAGCGCTATGCCACTGAGCTATATCCCTGGCCCCTAAGTCAGACTTACATGATGTAAGAAGCAGGAAAGTGGTAAGGAGAGAGAATACATATTACTAACAATGGTGGAGCTTGTGAACAAATGCTAAGGTGACACATAATATTCCTGAAACCAAAATTTTATTTGCTTTTAAAAACCTTTCTAAAACTTTTTCTTTGTTATTCTCAAAGGAAACCTGGGTAGCTTTTACACTCATGCTTATCTATTTAAACCTTGTAATCTTATTAACTCTCAATCTTCCCATTTTTTGAATAGATCACTGATTTTTTTTTTTTTTTTTTTTTTGCGGTACTGGGGATCGAACTCAGGACCCTGCGCTTGCTAGGCAGGCGCTTATTCCACTGAGCTATATCCCCAGCCCTAGATCACTGATTTAAAAGTCTGTATTTGATTTTAGTATATGTGCTGCCGAAGCGAGCACTAAAAGTCTGTATTTGAGAGATTCTTGTTATAGGTCTGCAAGGTATTTGTTGAAAAACTAATTAATTCCATGATTCTTGCTTTGTGCTTTCTCTGAGATTTTCTGTAGCCTATTTTTCCTTCCTCAAACATTTTCTCAGCTCCTGTTAGGGTCTTCTGCAGCATCTTGTCTTCTTCCTAACATAATTTCTATCATAATTCATTATCTTTCAGCCAATTTTTTAAATTATGTTCCCTTCGACTTAATGGGATTAAGGAAAGAGCAGTAACTAAGACTACTAACCTCTTAATGAAAGCCTTCTCAGCTCTACAAATCCTGGGCCAAATCTCTAAAATTACTGCTTGAAGAGATTTGGTTCTTAAAGCACTTTTATCCACACTTGACTCTCCTGGGCATTTGTTTTTTTGTTTTTCCTTTTTTTATCCACTTCAACTCATTTAATTGCACATGTCCTCAGCCATCCTGCTCAGAAGAGACAGAGCTTCTGTCCTGCTCTCTGCTATTATCTCAGTGGTGAGCACGGGCTCAGACAAAGGCAGTGAACACCTCCGAATCCAGACCGTCCATAATATAGAAAGCAGAATCCATCTTTTGCACGCTAAATTCTGCTCGGTTGTAAAGTAATAATTTAGAAAAGTAAAACTAATGATGATACTCAACATTTATGGAATTGTCCCTAAATGCCTAAGATTACTCAAAATACTTTATATAGATTAATTCATTTAAACATCGCATATCCAAGAGTAAGTGTGGTCTGAGTCTCCACTTTACAGAAAAGAAAACTGAGCACTGCAAGTTTGAATACACTGCCAAACACCTAACAAGAGGTAGAGATGGTGCTACTTGACACTATTATCTTTTGAAAACCACTGTTTATTTTTCTTTTGAAAGTAATTGCTTAATGTACTTAAATTTTGAAATCTTCCCTGTGTTTCTTACAGTACCTTTTATGCAAAAACTATTCCTACAAAGTCTTCATTATGCCTTAGTAGTTTACATTTTCCTCTTCATTTCCTTTGAGAGAGATAAATTTTATACCAATGTGCTATCTTAATCATTTTCAAGTTACTGGAAAATGTATCCCTCCAGTCGTGCATTAGAAAACTATTTTCTCTTGATTATCTTTTTTCTTAAAATTAATTGATAAGCGCTGGGGATATAGCTCAGTGGAATAAGCGCTTGCCGAGCAAGCGCAGGGTCCTGAGTTCGATCCCCAGTACCGCAATTAAGGAAAATTAATTGATAAAAGCACATATTATATATATTCTTTTTTTAATACCATATGCTAAAATTAATATATGATTATTTTAGAAACATTCAAACTTCTCCTTGCAAACTTAGCTGCATATTTGATTTGATAACTTTTCTAAATCTTCCCTTTTACTGCTGGATCTGCTTACCTCCAGTTACTAAGCAGATCTTTGCCAAATTCATTTGATCTTCAAGCATATCCTTGTTATAAATATGTGATATGCTATGCTTTAATTAGTATGATCATCCTTGGATATACTTGTCTTCACTAATAAAATTTCTACCTCACATTACTCCTGATTGCCAATAACTTCCTGCCTTGCTATCTTACTCGCCATCCTGTAATTTGGGGTTTTTTTGTACCAGAAATCGAACTCAGGACCTCACACTTGCCGGGCAGGCTCTTGCACCACTGAGCTATAACCTCAGCCTCTGACCTGTAATTTCTGATCCCAATTATTACAGGCTGCATTTAAGTAAAACATGCCAGCCAGAATTCTCCTTTTCTATTCCTGTTCAGTGTTATTATTTCCATAGTAAATAAATCCAATTACTTTATGTCTTATATGAACCTCTCAGTTCTGCATCTTAGAAGATTTCCACAACACTTATATTTAAGGATAACTATATAGATGTTCATTTTTCTTTTGTCTCCTAGAAGCATCACAAAACTTTCATAAAGCCCTCTTTGTGTTACATACAAATGCCTTGCATAATACAATAATTATCTGCAAAATGTTAGCAGTCAGCCTTCAACGTGGTTGAGGTCACTCATTGTTTTGTAAAAATATTTGGAAGTGACCATGCATATGACAGTTTCCTGTAATCAACTATAAGTTTTTAAAATCTGTGTAAATGTTTTTGGTACTATTATAAGCTGTCTTTCCAATATTGAAGTCTTCCATTTGAGACATTAAAGATTACCTTTGCATCTAAAATGGTATGGCTTGTTAATTCACCCAGCATATTGCAAAACTTAGAGTTACATTTGTAATTTTGAGTGAAATAATGTTTCTTACATATGAATTTACAATTTGTCTTCCTATCAGAGAAATATGTTAAATTGTGCAAATTAGATGCCTACATGTTAAATCTATTTCTAATTAAAAAATACTTAATATATCTACCACCTTTAATACTCAGTACATAAAATACTATCAAAGACTGCACATTTAAATACCACTATCTACAAAACACACTGGACTATGTCTTGACTTGCAAATGTCTTCTTGCTCACAAAGCTATCTCATAGGAATATTTTTCCCTCTCTTATTTTTTCTTGTAGTTAAAGAATTTATTTTGAGGAACTACCTTTTCAACTGTAAGAAATAATACAGATAGATCTCAGTGTATGCTTTGGCCCTTTTGCTAGTGGTAAGACCTTGCAATATTGTACTCTAGTACACTACTTCTGCCAGTGGTATATTGACAATAACTTTGTATTCTATGCTTAGATTTCTCACTTTACATGTACTCCTGTGTGTGTGTATGTGTGTGTGTATGTGTGTGTGTGTGTGTGTGTGTGTGTTTTGTTCCAATTTTTTTCTGGGTGTGGATTTGTGTATCCACCACAACAGTCAAAACACACAACAACATTTTGAGGGGTCAGAAAGTAAAGTAGGGGCTGGGGATATAGCTCAGTGGAATAAGCGCCTGCCTGGCAAGCACAAAGTCCTGAGTTCGATCTCTGGTATCGCAAAAAAAAAAAAAAAAAAAAGTGTTAGAAAGTAAAGTAAATTCCTTAGAAGAAACTCAGAGGCAAAGTTTCTGATCTTCTAAAACAAACCATCCAAACTAGAACTCCTCTTTACTTATACAAGGGAGGTCATAGAAAGCAGAGAATTATCCTTTTAGAGTTAGCCATAAAACCTAAAAACATTACACCAATTTTACCCTAGCTTTCTGTTTTTTGTATGTGTGTGGGTATGATTTAACCAAAAAGGAATTTTCTGAACGAATTTGTCCACCAGTGGATCATGAGACTCTCACTTCAGAAGCAGCCCTGCCGCATACCTGAGAGGAATGGGCTTCCCAGAGAAGCCAAGAAGAATCAGAACAGACAGGTTTGCTGGTTTCCCACTTAGTGTGTTGAGGTAGATTGTATACTTTCTCCCCGTCACATTTCTAAACCTAAGCTTAAAAGTGGATAGTGCATATTGGGCCTTTAGTTCTTCAATCTGAACGTCCTCACATTCTATAAAACTATGATCAAGTAAATTATTTATGCTTTTTTAATTGTTAATCATCCTTTTGTATGGGGTGCTGTCCATGGACCTTCATTATGGGCAGGAAAGCAATCACTCTTGGCAATTATTACAGGGATTTCTTATGCTGTCCTTTCAGAACCATCCCTAATACATGTAACCAGGTATTTGCTTTTCTATCTCTATAATTTTGTTGTTATAAGTATGTTAGATAAATAAAAGCATAAAAGTGTTTTGCAAAATTAACTTTTTTATATTTACCTTGGGAATTTTTTATAATTACCTTGAGATTCCTCTAGCTTGTCTGTATCAGTAGTCCTTTATTTTTATTGGCAAGTAGTATTCCAGAATGTGAATAATGAATCAGAATTGAAGCATTCATCTCTTAAAGGACATCTGTTCGTACATAGTTTAAGACTATTATACCAAAAACCCACTATGAGCATTCATGTACAGATTTTTGCATCCATACAGATACCCATTTCTCTGCAATAAATGCTCATTAGACTAACTGCTGGCTCATATAACAGTGACATGATTAGCTCTATGAGATCCTGGCAAATTGTTTTCTAGAGTAATTGTATCATTTTATTTATAAGCAGGAAAGTATGAGTTACCCATGTTCTCCTCATACTTGTCATCACTTGGTATTGTCACTCTTTAGAATTTATATATTCTGCTGCTATATAATAATATTTCAAGTCAATTTGTGTTTTCCTACTAACGATATACTCTAGAATATCTTTCTGTACAGCAAATGTCCACCTGTCTGTCCTATTCAGTGACTCTGTGTGCCCTGCTTTCCTTCACTTATTTTGCCCCAAGACCATCTCTAAGTTTAGGATCTATATGTTCATTGTGGCTTAAACGTCAATGTGACCTTTAACATGAGTTGAAATACACATTTGAAAGATCCAGAAATATAAAAACAAAGGTAGAAAATCAAAGCCTACGATTATTCTTTGGTTTCTGTGGTCTTGCTTTGTATTTGAATGAGGGATATGCACTACTGCATTAATACTCTTTCCTTTGAGCTTCACATAAGACCTTTGAAATTCTGGCAAGAATTATGCTATTGGCTGTAATTACCTAGCACTCATTGAGTACCCACGTGTGGAAAGGTTTGTAAAGGACATGGAATTAGCTATCTCTTTACCTCAATGTTTCACTTAATCAAGGTGAATCTTGTGGTAAAACCTCTTGTTAGCCACAAATCCTTTCATTGAAATATTTTCTTTACTTCCCATTTTCTATTCAACTGAATGCAGTAAGCTTTTCATTCCCAAGTAGTCCAAAGCAGTGGTTATGCTCATCGTCATCAGCGCACGCAATATTGACAAGCCTGGTGTTCAACCTCAGTCTCCCCCAATCTTAACCGTTGGCACCATATGACAGACTGCCCTTGACATCTCCAAGCCTGCGTGAGCAATCCAAAACCAAGCTGTCGGCATTTCCACCATCAGAAATCACTATTTAAAAATATTACATTTATCTCAATTGATAACAGAATCCTGAAGTAGCTTAATAACATTGAAATCATGTCTTTCTCTTACCACATATCCAGTGTATCCACAAATCCTATTTCCCCGAACTTTACAGTGTACCGAGAATCTAAACATTTCTTACAGCTTCCACTGAACCAGCTTGATATGCTCCCGGCACCCTCCTCCGAGATTCCTAGAAGAGTCTGCAGACCGGCTACCTTGCTCTTCCCTCGCTTCATTCCCTTCAGTCTGTTCCCAGCATGTAAATCCAATAATCTCATCTCTTTTTTTGCTCAAAATGCTAAGGATTTCATCTTAAATTGAATTAAAGACAAACTTTTTTCCTGTGGTAAGATGTCACATATTCTATTCCTCCATTACTTCCCTAACTTCACCTCCTAATTTCCTGTTTGCTCCCCCTTCTCCCCATTTCTGTCTAGAATGGTCCTCCCTCTAGAGAGCATTCCTCCTTTCCCACTACATGGAAGAAAGCCAGGAAGGGTGACTCGGAAATAAATTAGTTTGGGAGTAGAGGAGACATTATTAAACAAGCCAAATTTAAAATATTAACCACTTCTTAATACACAGGGTTATTTCCAGTATCACTTACCATGGAAATTTAAAGACAAATGTCCAATGTGATGGATCATGAAGATCTTCTAACTTAGTTTGCTGTCCAACCACATTCTAGTGGTGTGTGTGTGTGTGTGTGTGTGTATGTGTGTGTTTGTGCGAGCGTGCAAATGCTGTAGAGATTCAAGAGATTTGATTGCTATTGTATTTTTTTAATGCATGCTCAATTTCCTGTAGAACTCCTTAGAACTAGATTCCTGAGAGGAGAACTTAGTTTGCTGTCCAACCACATTCTAGTGGTGTGTGTGTGTGTGTGTGTGTGTGTGTGTGTGTGTGTGTGTGTTTGTGCGAGCATGCAAATGCTGTAGAGATTCAAGAGATTTGATTGTTATTGTATTTTTTTAATGCATGCTCAATTTCCTGTAGAACTCCTTAGAACTAGATTCCTGAGAGGAGACTTCATTTTGGAGCACCAAAGAATGAAAAGCAAAGAGAAAGCACCCATGTGCTGCTGGATATTATAACTGAGGTGTGATTCTGGAGTGGCAGATCTAGTGACAGTTTCCTGACTCTGTACAGTTGTTAGCTTTCTGCTTACACATCTTGCTGATCATGGCTGAAGCAGTATTTCTTCGGTGGACAAGTCATGATATGTGGCTTTGTGAGCCATAGGGTATCATGAATCATTTCCTCCTCACAATGGAGAAGATTTTGTTCTCTGCTGTATCACTGTTTGAGGTATTACTTTTTTTTCACTTTTTTCATGAGATTCAGAAGACTGAACTGTTTATCTTTCAAAATATGGTTTAGTCCTTACACTCTGAGAGTGACAAAGAACTTTGGGAATATCCAAGCAAAGAAAATGTTGTTCTTTACTTACTTTATTTAAACTAACTCTCTACCAGGAGAGGAGAGAATAATTTTCCAGTAGAAAATAAATACATTTCATTGGTTTAAGTCTACAAATTGTAAGAATTATTTTTGGTTTTTAAGCTATTTTTCTTGTTTTCTGATTTTAAAAAAGGAAAGGTATAAAACTAAGGGTTGCCAAGAACGTAAGAGAGGGTAGCTCTCACTGCTGATTATCACGGGATAACTCAATGTGGCATTAGAAAGGACATGTTGCAATCATGTATTCAGATGTTTGTCTGTAAACATGAAAGATTAAAGATTGTATAATATGATGGAATCTTTCAGTCCTAACTAGAGTTTCAAATAAATATGTTCTCCTTCATTTATGTAATGAAAAATTAAAGAATTCTATATCTGTCTAATTCTTATGGAGGAATGGGACATGTCTTATCATTTCTCAATATTATGTTTATGTCAAATGTGTCTGTACAAAAATAAAAAAGATCTTAAATAGGTCATTATTTTGCTTACTATTGTTTATTTTGACAATGGATATGTAAATCTAGTAGCAAGATACATATGAATGAAAAATACATAAACAAATCATTATCTTAGAAATTCAATGAGCACATATTTGTTTTGCAGTAACTGAGAAAAGAGCATAAATTAAATTTCAAAAAAGTAAATTGTTTTTTTCTCCTTTAGTGTGCTTATTTGCTGTCTACTGCCTACCAACAAAAGTACAAATATTTAGCATCTCATAAATTATTATATAGAAAGTTACCAATGATGTGTATATATGACAGTAGAATGACCTGTAAATAAGGCATGAGGATTTAATATAAAGTAAACTCAATTTGATATAACCATTAAAAACATAATGGGGCTTTAATCTACAATGTCAAAGTTATACTATTTAAAAGAAAATCCAGTTTTTTGGTAATTGAACAATTCATATAGTTCTCAAAATTCCACTTTAAGGTCTATATTTTCGAATATTTTAAGAAATTATAATCAGTATGACTAAAGTACATGAAAGCTTTTTTTTTTTTTTTTTTTTTTTTGGCGGTACTGGGGATCGAACTCAGGACCCTGCGCTTGCTAGGCAAGCACTTATTCCACTGAGCTAAATCCCCAGCCCTATGTACATGAAAGCTTGAAAGGTTACATTGCCAAGAAAAAGGAACATGATTAGAAAATGGATCAGGAAATAGTTGCTAGGTATGAATGTACTTTGACACATTTTTCTCAACTTAAAAGACAAACTTTCTCTTAGAGATGTCAAGAAGCAAAATATACTTAATCAAAAGATACCAAGCTATCTGTCAGAAGAGCTGTTCAGGCAAAATTTATTTGACAAGTGGGTTGAAATGATTCAGAAGAAAGCTCAACCTCTGAAATCTGGTGGACCAAATGAACTTTAATTCCCCTTTCAACATCAAAATTCCACGCTTTTGAAATGCACATTAAAATAACCACACCAGTCAATAAATGCCAGTCACCAAATACCTCGTAAGTGCTGAGGGAGATTAGAGGTGCAAGCAATAAATAACTCCTTCCATGGCAGAAAAAAAGCCTCAAAGAAGTAATGGGATTTAAACCGGACCTTTAGGGGGGAAACAGAAGAGAACATGTTGAAAGCATTCCAATAACGGGGAGACATTTGATCAAAGATAAGAAAAATCCAAATATGCACGGAGTGTTCAGAAAAAATAATAATGATAAAACATCCCATTTATATGGTTTATATGAACTTTCAAAATTCATAACAAATATCAAATTTTAGCTTCCCTGGGATACGGTGCCCTATTCTTCTCCATTATAGGAGGTGTAGGTTGGTCACAGTAAAGCAGCAGCTAGAACCTGTGTTTTCTCACTTATTTACACACGTTCATTATTTTATATCTAACCTTGCATTCCATGGAGCAGGGAGTAAATTTTGTTTAGTTGTGGTGGCATATATAAGTCCTACAACTTAGAACACGTTCATAAAAGTTCTAAAGTTTGAGCATTGAATAATGCATCACAATTAGATACATGTTTTCTTAGAAAAGGTGTTGTTTTGAAGATTTACTTTAAATCCAGTTATTTCAAAGATGAATAAATTGTATGCCAGTATGACCTCCTTCATGAGCATGTGGAGCTATTATAAAGTTTTGTGGTGGACTCAAAGCACCACATGGTACAGCAGTATTGCTCCGTTTAAAAATGTCACACTTTATGCATGGAGAGGAGGAGTCCGGGAGCTGTCACTTTCTAACTCTTGCAGCCTGAATGACCAAATCTCAGTTTAAATGTCATTTTGCAGATATGTCTTCTTCTGAGCTCTCCTCACAGATTAGCTCATTTCCCTTTCATATGTTGTACTGCACCCTCTATTTACCATTCCTAACGCATATCACAATGGTAATTTAATATTTCACGGAGTTGTGATTCATTTCATGTCTAACGCCCTAACGGACTGAGTTCCCAGCTAACAGGAACCTCTTTCCTCTAAATACCCAGCAACAAGCAAAGGAGCTGGCACGTGCAAACACTTCATTAAAAAAAATCTTTAATAAATGGATAAATGAATGAGTGATAAAATTGAGAATATCATTTAAAAGAAATATGTTAATCATCTTTTGGTTAGCAATTATTTCTAAGCAATAAATTTCATAGCTTTATTAAAGGATCATTTGTTTTGGGTTTCTTTTCTCAGAAAATGTTTATGTTGGCAGTAAAATTGTCTTACACAAACACATACACAAAGTAACCAAAATATGCAGACTTCTCTCAGCATTCTCTTTATAAGGAGACAAGAAATTGAGATATTGCAGAACATTTTATGTACAGGGTTGGAATTTTGTAGCAATTGTGTGATGTAATTCTTGATATATTTTTAAATAAATGTATACATTATTAACCTAAAAGGATATCAACAGTGCCTGTGAACTAAGTGCTAGTAGAGGACTAACCAGAGGGGAAAATTCCAAAAACTTGTTTCATTGCTACACAAGGTCTCACTATGTATTTCAGGCTGACCTCAAAATCACAATCTTCCTATCTTACCCTCCTACATTTCACAATTATAGGCATGCATCCTTATGCCCAGTTTGGATGAGTGTTTTATTTTTTAAAGACTGAGCACATGCTTTTGACATGGTAATGAATATTTAATGAAATATAATTCATATGTTATATACCATATTTTGTGCTGAAAATATTAACCATTAACTCATACAAAAGTAGAAATAACTGCATTTACTTGACTAATTTTAAACTGTCTTATGCAGTTTTTGACATGACCTATCTCTTGAGAGGATGAAGTTTAGGTAAATCATGTTCACGTGAAATCATAGTGTTGTAGGCAGCTGAATTAGATAGAAATATTATACGCAGTCAGACAGGGCCAGGTCCTCGAAGGAGCCGGTATGGAAGACAAAATACCTTCTTGCAAATGGAGAGAGGCTGTACCTCTGTCGGCCAGATCTCAAAACAAAAGTTTAAACAAAAACACCCACATACCTCCCTAGGGATGGACCTCAGGGATTGACATTCTAAATAGGTAGCAAACACCTTGAAGAGTCACTGACCAGCCCCCTACAGGAAAAACCCCTGTTTCGATCCATGCCCATTGCTGAGTGACTCGCTTCCCCATTTGATCCTGATTTAATCAATTTTACATGAACAGTTCTTATTAGCTGATCATAGTTTTGTCCCACCTCATGTCCACTTTGTGATTTCCCATTTTTCCCCTTCCTTGGACCCACCTCACCTCCTAGTTTTGCTCTGTACAAGTGCATGGAACAGACAGTCTTTGGCAACCCACTCGGCCCCCCTTCTGTCCCTTTCTTGGACAGAAGCTTTCTTTCCCTCGCTACATATGTTCTGCTCTTAACTTCCGTTGTACCTAAAATTGATTCTCTGATTTTAGAGAACATAAACTCGTCCCAGATATCCTTCAGGTTGGGAGTTTTTCTCCCCTATATCAATAGCATTTTACTGATTTACTTATGATAAAATTTAAAACATATATATATATAGTCCAATCTCAACAAGCTGTATTAAAAAGTCACATCAAACAATGTCAGTGAGGAATATGTTGATTTTCTTCTTTTTTGTCCACATAGGAGATTACATTGGAAAAAAATTGCTGAAAAATTTTCCACAAATAACAAGGAAATGAATTAACTTTTGTTTATAAAAAGAGTCTGGTTAAAAGAATCATTTATTTTAAGACTGAACCTAAGGTTTCACTAGTATACAGATTTCTAATAGAATTTATATGAATTACTAAAGAAAAAACAAACCAAGTTTGAAATAAAAGACATTCTGCGAGACCAAGGTAATTTGGTACACTATGTAAATTAATGATAATCTCACCAGAAGGGATAATTCACATGCAAAACACAAATATATTTTTTGAGCTACATGTTCAAAATGTCAGTATGATACATGCTATTGACATTAAGGCATGTTCAGGGAAATCATTTTTAAAAATTCTAATGAGATACATCTCACCTAGAAGTATAGTTGTACAATGACAAGCATAATTTAAATGATATTTGAAAATAGTTTCCAGTATTCCAAGTAGTGCTATCATTTCATCTCAACACACAGATATCCACAGAGACATATAACTAGGTCACAATACAATTTCCATATATATTACTAATTTATTAGTGCAAATGAAAAGACTATCAATGACAAAATCTGCCAAGACAGAAATACCTGAGCTACAGAGGATCACGTTGGGAAGTGCTGAATTTGTCAGTACTCAAATTATAAAGGATTAAGTCACAGACATTCTACCACATTACTACCTCATATCTCTGAGGACATCAAAGCCATCCTTGACATTTAAATTATGATTTATTAATGTGTTAGTCATTGGTCACTATTAACATTACTGGAAGTCAACAGTAGCTGTCAATTAATCCATATTAGTGGACTAACCAGGGAAAAAGCATGGTGTGAATTCCTTAACATAATAAGGTTTTATGACCACATTTAGTTACAGTAAAATATACTTCAGTAATTTGTAACTAGACTACTATTGAAATATAATGGTGCTCTCTGAGATCTGAATGGCAGCCTAATTCATTGCGACATCAAAGTTATTATAGTGGCAAAGGTTTTAATGTGTTGTGTGATTATTGTTATGTAGCAGTTTAACTTGATTATTAAATCAGTAACAGTCTAGGGAAATGGTGACATTTTCCTAATAATACTCTCAGCTACACATAGATAGTGATAAATAGTGTGCAGTTAATTTTACTCTGTAATGTCATAATTAAGCTTGTGTTTAAAAGGCGATATGAAAGAAAAGTACTTCTGAGCTCAGTATTGCACTCCTCAAAATGAAACCAAATATTAATTCTTTCAATTCATGCATTTGTTATCTTTGTAATACTCATCTCACGTCACCTAAAAATAGTTGTTAACCACTATAAATGTACACTTTCATATTTATCAAAACAAAGGACTGCTCACAGAGTGCAGCTCCTGTCCTTGATGAATAATTGTTACAGTGCTGCAAAGCAATGGAAAATAATTTATTTCCAGGCAAGAGAATTGTGAGTATATTTATTAATACATTTCTAATGGGATTGAAATGAAATAGACAAGAATCTTGTGAGGGAGAGATTTGTCCTCTGGAATAGCTAACCAGAATTCTTGAGCACAAATTTTATTTTAAATATAAAAATCTAAAGTAAGTACTTTTGTGAAGTTTTAAAAATTGGCACTTTCCGTGAAGACGGAGAAATATGTTTAAGCATTTGAAAATTCATGACAAAAGTATTTCATTGTGCCTGGCTATGATGTATAAAATGTGATCTCCATGTACTGTGGAAACCGAGCAGGAGATTGGTTATTATAGTTTCCAATAATACATTGTCTTATAAACAAATGTTTGAAGTTGGGATTTTTGAAGGATTCCACATTAAAACATAATTCATTTTGAATGGCGTAATGTCATATGATAAATCCAATATAAGTTTTTAATTTGAACTTTCATTATTTTAATGTATTAGTACATTTGTGTAGCACATAGTATTCCTTGTGGGAAGTTTTTTTTTTTTTTTTTTTCCTTTCGGTACCAGGGATTGAACTCAGGACTTTGCGCTTGCCAGGTAGGCATTTATTCCACTGAGCTACATCCCCACCCCACTTGTGGGAAGTTATTATATGTACATAACACATCCTAATTCATCTTGCATTCCCTTTCCCTTACCTCCTTCCTCCTCCACCCATGCATTCATCTATTTTATTTTTCTTCTTTTTGGGTACATGTTTATAGCACATAATGCTTACACTCCTTGTGTGCAGTGGGCTTATGCACTTAACACATCTCTGTGCTTTGTTTTCTTTTGTTTTTGTTTCTGATTTGAGATGGGGTCTCCCTTTGTGGATTCAGACTGTCCTTGAGCTCACTATGTAGCCTAGGCTGGCCTTGAACTCCAGGAGATCTTCCTGCCTCAGTATCCTGAGTGCTGGGATTACAGGCGTGCGCCACCACACCTGGCTGCCAAATTCTTTTTATCCCTTATCCTTTCCCACCCGCCCTCCTTTCTTGATCTATGTCTCTCGTTTCTATTATCTATCTTTTATTTTTTTCTTTATTTTTACTGATATTTTCTCATAGAAGAGAAACAATGTGATATCTAACTTTGTGAACATTTTATTTCAATTACCATTACTGAGAGAGGAGATTAAGGCATGGCAAACCTGGCTGAGGAAAGAGATGTGGCCTGTTAATCACATGGACAGAGCAGTTCCCAAAGCCCTGAATATGAACTTCTCACAAGAAATAGAACACGTTTTCAGTAGGATGGTCTAGACCTGAGATCAGTCTGAGACC
Organism: Dinomys branickii; assembly: GCA_004027595.1. Classification (NCBI taxonomy): domain Eukaryota; kingdom Metazoa; phylum Chordata; class Mammalia; order Rodentia; family Dinomyidae; genus Dinomys; species Dinomys branickii. The sequence continues at coordinate 71,075 of PVLD010002155.1, forward strand.
TGGGGTCTCAGCACCACCTCACAGGACCCAGATGTAGAAGTTCTTCCAGGCTTCCTTGAGATTTGGACAATCTATAAAGATGTGGAAACCAGCAGGAACCTGCAATCCAGACTTTTCTCATGCGTGCGCACTCTTTTTGTCTTTTTATATTGCTTCGTCTACTTTCACTTGACTCAAGCATGCTGTGCACAACCAGTTTCTCCTTCACTCTTCAACTCTACTTTCTTGAAGAAACTTGGCTATTGCTTTTTGCTTGTTTCATCCAATTGTTTTGTTCCAGAGAAGAACCTGGAATCTGACTCTAGAGGAAGAGGCAAGCCACCTACAACCCAGTAATGTTTAATTCGTGAGCCACATTTAGAAGGATAACCTGATAACATTATGGTCTCAAGGTACATTTTCTTACAAGTGTTTCAAGACTACTTTTGGCAGAGTAATACTCTATGATGTGTAAACACTACATTTCTTTTATCAATTCATCTTTTGTTAGGTGTAGGGGCTGCTTCAAGATTTAGCTGTTATGATTTGTGCTGCTATAGACATGTATGTGTGCATGTCTGTAATATGATGACTTTAACACTTTTGGGAAGATATTTAGAAAGGGAAGATCTGGGTCAAATGGAATTCCTAGTTTTAATTTTCTGAGGCACCACCATATTAATTTCCACAATGGCTGTACTAGTTAATTGTCCCACCAATAGTGAAGAAAGGTTCCTCCTTTTTAGAGTCAAAGGATTTAATGTGATAGTTAAGAGTATGTTCCAATGAATTTATACTTCAAGTGTAAATCTACTGTGATTTTTTAATTAAAAAATGTTTAAAGTTTACAAAACAAGATATTCAATTTTTCTCACCATTTGATCCACATGTAAGTAAGAAATATTAGAATATGGAAACGTTATTGACCACTAAGTTAATATAAATGTAAACTCTATGGTTTATGAACTACATTGCTGAGACACAGAATAGGAAGTGGTACTTTAAGGGGTTGATAAAATTAGGCCAAGTTTTTGCCGAATTTTCATCTAAAATTAAATGGATTAAGCCCTAAATCTTCTACTTAGAGAATTTAGGAAAAATTCCTAAAATTGTACTATCTTCCCTATCAAAAGTATGCAACTTCCACAATAGATACAACCTCATATCTCTACCTACAGATGAATGTTGATGCAGTGTATACTTTAATTATAAAGTAACAGCCTCTATTAATATAATGATTAATACATGAAATGGTTTAGATCTTAGACACAGCAAAGTAGAACAAGACATGTCAAATAAAATTATCTCAAAATTTACTGTATCATTGATATGTGAAATAGTCTTCTAAATTCTCTAATATGCAATGTATTTTTAATCAGCATGTATTTTATTCATTGCTGCTGCTAATTAAAACAGAGCCTCTTATGGGACACATTAGGTCCTCACTAAAACCTTATTCCTGGCATAAAATAACAAAGTGTTATCCCTTAAAAATTCATCTACTTTGTTAATATCAACAAAAATGATAGAAATCTTTGTCAAATAACTTTTCATACTTCTTAATATTTCGTCCATCAGTACCATTCAGCAGGCATCTAATATCTGCTAAAGACTCTATAAGTTCTAAAAGTTTTTATTCATTCATTATTTATTTGAATACTGGGGTTCAAGCTTCTTCCAAGGCTTAACAACTTCTCCAAGCTGCTCAATATCTTTGCACTCTTTGTCATATGAACTTGAAGATTCTAGGATTGAGAAATGAGCCCTTAAATGTATGTACAGTGTGTAAGCAATGACTGGCACATAGTAAGTGCACAATAGGTGTCTAGCACGATCATCATCCTATCACTGTACTATGGAAATGAACAGTCAGATAGCAACAGGCCCTGGAGGAAGTCAGTGCAAAACATGAGAACACATGAAAACTTGTGGTGCCTCTGAAGAAGACACATCCTTGAAATTATACTACAATTGGTACCATTCAGTCCGTTAAATCCAGAGATGCATCAGACATCTGGGTGAGTGCCCAGAACATCTGGACCTATCTCCTCCCCAAAATGCTCCTATTTTAGAAGTCATAGGCAAGCCAGCACTGACTCTGTCCGCCCTATTCTCTGCCTCCCTATTGGATCAATGTTAGCTAAGTTACTACACTGTTCATATTATTAGTTGATTATAGTCTGACCCACATTGTACCCACTTTGTAATTTTGCTCTATAAAACATTCTTGGAGAAATGACCTCAGTGGCAAACCATTTCCAGGATCCCTTCTTTCTTTCAGGAGATATTCCTACTCCCTAATAAGCCTTGTCTGCTCTTCACTGCATTTATCCTTTGAAATTCCTTCAGAGGACATGAACTCAGAACATCTGACATCTAGCAGGTTGGGGGTTATATTTCTCCCATATCAATTATTGGCTAGTTACTGATGCATTGGTATTAAGAATTTAAATGCTTGGCATACCAAAAGCATATTTATTTGTTCCAAAAATGTTGCTCAATCAAATTTAGGAACCACTATTTTAAGTAATAGCAATGGGAATTATAGACGAAAGATCCACAAGTTATTCAAAACTGCCCTATAAAAACAATAATAACACTGGCAATAATTGACATTTCAGACTCTAGAAATTAAGATGTAAAATGATCCAAGGAAAATCTATTGAAGAAAAAAACAGACGCATATTCTCTAAAGTTGTGTATTTTGTAGCACTTTCACTTGGTCCATGTTCACCCGCATCTTTCCTGCTCTGGTATTTTTGAAAACCAGCAGCTCATAATTATGATGAAAATGAGCAGACTAGCAGCTACTGGACATAACTGAACAGTTCTTGTAGCTCCCTCAAAGCACCATTCTCAAAAAAATAATGTCATTTTTGAACTCTCAGGAAACTCCCTGGAAAACTCAGATCTCAGCTCTTGCCTTTATTTGACCTGACTTGGAACTCTCTGGTGCGATCAGCCTTTCCCCAGGGGCCATTGTCAAAAACAATCAGTAGCAATTGTTTAACATCACACATGCCTGGGGCAATGAGAGCAGTTGAGCCAAACAAGAAGCTGAACTTAAAAGGAAAGTCTGAGAATGAAAGAGAAATCCATAGCTGGACTTGAAAAGCTTTGACATATTCCTACCAATGTTGCAAGCCAAATTAATTCGTATGACTGCATATGCCCAAGAAAGACCTGAGAAGACCTTATTTTGTCACCTCTAGATTATATTGAGGCTTTGTGAAAGCAGATAATGAAGGTTAAAGCATAATTATAAACTGCCAACGTGAGCTTTGAAGGCATACCTCAACATCCACGGAGCCTCCGGACAAAGGCCAGAACATGTTCGCTTTGAGACATTTTAAGACATTTATAGAGAATCATTAGCCACCATTAAACTAACCTGATAGAAATTTCAGGGACCACACATTAGAAGCAACACAAAAGTTAACAAATTGACTCAAAAACATCAAATAGCAAAAAAGTAAATAGCAACAACCAATCCCAGGTAAAAGGATATAATCTGATTCATGGAGAGTTTGCATTACATTACTTAAAATATACAGTTAAAAATACTACAAGATATACAGTACAATAATATATATATATAGTCCCATGTGCAAAAAAAAAAGATTAGTCAATAGAAACTATTCCTGAGGTAGCTCATGCAATGGACCTAGTAGAAAAAGACAGTAAATGAGCTATTTTTAATAATTCCAAAGAACTCAAGCAAACCATATCAAAGGAAATAAGAAAATGAAGCAGTATCACACCACATGGAGCATATCAATGAAGTGATACAAGTTCTTGTTTTACTTAAGAGTTCTGGGGTTGAGAAATATAATAATTATAATGAAATTCTACAGGAGAAGTCCACAGTTGTGAGCTGGCAGCAAAATGAATCATAAGTTTGAATGTAGGTTAACAAAAATTTTCCAGATATTAGAGCACAAAGAAAAAAAGAGAAAGCATGTCTCAAAAACCTGATAAATAACATCAAAATGCAGCAAATGCATGTAATAGTTATTTCAGAAGGTGGCAAGAAAAAAAAACATACTGAAGAAATTGTGCCCCAAATTTTCCTAAATTTGATGAAACACACTAATTTACAAATAATAAATTCAAAGAGATCCATACCTGATACTGTGTGTCATGTATCAAAAAAATAGATGTATTCAAGTCCTTGTGTATAGCAAAGAATTGCAAGTGTAACTTAATAGCTATATAAAAAGTAGCTACTTTTACTGAGGATAAGGGAAAGATATGCTTATGGCAGTTATACAGTAGTACTATTGATTTTTATGTGCTGATTTTGCATTCTGCTACCTTGTTGAATTTGTTTATTACTTACAGGAGTCTATAAGTGGAATCTTTGGATTTTCTATGTAGAGAATTCTGTTATTTGCAAAGAATGATGATTTGACTTCTTTTCCTATATGTACCTCTTTTATTTCTTTTTCTTGCCTCATTGCTCTTGTTAGTATTTCAAGTACCACGTTGAAAGGCAGTGGTGATAATGAACAACTTTGTCTTATTCCTGATTTCAGAGGGAAAACTTTCAGCTTTTTCCCATTTAATATGATATTGGCAAGAAATTTGTCATAAATGACTTTTATTTGACATAAGTCATTCCACATTTATTTTCTTCAGTTTTTATTACAAATGGCTTTTGTGTATTTTCAAGGGCTTTTTGTGTGTTCATTGAGAGCATTATGTGATTTTTGTCCTTACTTCTGCTTACATGACTTGTTCCATTTATTGATTTGTGGTGTGTTGAACCATCCTTGAATCCCTGGAATGATGATTACTTGGTCCTTGTTTTGCTGTATTCTGTTTACCAGTATCTTCTTGAGGATTTTTGCATGTATATCTATAAAAGAGATAAGCCTACTGGTCTCTTTTTTGTTGGATCTTTCTCTACCTTTGAATCAGGGCAAAGATAACTTCCAGGAATGGCCTTGGGAGTATACCTTCCCTTTCAATTTCATTAAAGAGCTAGGGTACTATTGGGGTTACGTCTTCTCTGAAAATTTTTCGAATTCAACAATGAATTCATCCAGACCTAGGCTTTTCATGGTAGGATTTTTATTTTCACTTCAATTTCACTGCCTGCTATTGAATTATTTATGGTGTTTTGTACCTTCTTGGTTCAGTTTCAGTAATTTGCATGTACCTAGGAATCTATCCCTTTCTTCTGAATTCTCCAATTTACCAACAGGTTTAGGAAGTAGTTGTTTCTGTATTTCAGAGATGTTTGTTATGTTTTCACTTTTTTCATTCCTAATTGCATTTATTTAGGTCTTTTCTTTCCTGTTTTGATAAGATTGGCTAATGGTTTGTCTATTTTGTTTATTCTGTCAAAGAAACATCTCTTGCACTCATATATTTTTTAAAATTTTCAATTTCATGGATTTCTGCTGTAATCTTTATAATTTTCTTTTTTGTACCAGATTTGGGTTTGGATTTCTCTTGTTCATCTATGACCTTGAGGTTATTGTTAGGTTGTTTATTTGAGCTTACTCTTTTTTTGTGTGTGATAGGGCCTTCCACAGCTATACACTTTCGTCTTTAAATTGCTTTTATTGTGTCCCATAAGAGTTGTTATACTGTACTAGCATTATTGTTTAGTTCTAGGAACTGTTCAATTATTTCTTCCTTGACTCCTTAATATTTCTTCCGTGATTGCTTATTCAAGGGTGTGCTATAAATTTCCGTATGTCTGCACAATTTCTGCGAAATATTTTGTCACTGATTTCTAGTTTCAATGAGCTATGATCTGATAAAATGCATGGTATAATTTCAATTCTTTTGAATTTATTAAAGGATATTTTATTAGCTAATAATTTGGAGAATGTTACATGTTTGGAGAATGATCCTTTAAGACAGAAATATATATTTTGTTGTGTGGAATATTCTGTAGATATTAACTGTCTCTGGATAAGTCAAACCACTATAGTTGAAACGACCATTCTTCTAAACAATCATAAAACTCATACTGAATAGTAAAAGCAATACTGGTTAACAAGAACAAAGTGGGAGGCACCATAATCCTGAAGTTTAAATTATATTACAAAGGTACAGTGATTAAAAACAGCATGGTACAGGCATAAAAACGTACATTTGGATCAATGGAACAGCATAGATGATGTAGAAAGTACTGCAATCCCATTCACCTCTTTCATCTTTGACAAAGAAATAAAAACACACACTGGAGGAAAGATAGCCTCTTTAAAAGTGGTGCTAGGAAAACTGACCACCCACATGCAGAAGAATCAATCTATAACCATAGCTTTTACAATGTATTAAACTAAAATCAAAATGGATCAAATACCTAAATGTTAAAACGGAAACAACTTATCATCTTGGAAGTAAAATAGGCAAAATTCTTGAAATCATAGAAATAAGCAATACTTTCTGAATAGAATGCTGGTTGCACAGAAAATAATACCAAGAATCAACAAATAGAATGATGCCAAATTCAAAAGCTCATGCACAGCAAAAGAAACAACCAAGAGAGTGAAGAGATAACCTGTAGAATAGGGAAAAAATGTTAGCTATTTGTCACATAGAAGACTAACATCAAGAATATATAAAAACTCAAAAATGAGACCCTCCAAAATAAAACACCCAGTCAGAAAAATGAGCAAGTGAAATGAGTAGATACTTCTTGGAGTAAAATGGCCAATAAATTCATGAAGAAATTTTCAACATCAACAGCCCTTAAGAGAAATACAATTTAAAATACCAATATTAATCCAGAAAAAGTGTCAACCATCACAAAATCAAATAACAGATGCTGATGAGCTTGTGGGGAAGAAAGAACCCTTCTATAGAGTTGGTGGTAACTTAAACTACCGCAGCTAATATGGAAATCCATATGGGCATTACTTAACATTTAAAACTAGAAATGACATTTCATATATTCCATATATTCCCTTTCTAGGTGTCTTTCTCAATGTTTTAAAGGTAACTTTTTACAGGGATGTCTGCATGCCCATGTTTATGGAAGGACAATTCATAAGGGCTAAACCTTGGAAACAGTCTTTATTTAAGAATAAAGTCTTTTATATAAGGATAAAGGAAATATGCTATTTGCATACAATGGAGTACTCTGCCATAAAGGATGGTAAACTTGAGTCATTTGTAGTAAAATGGATGTACCTTGAGACTAAAATTCTAAGTGACATGAAGCAGACAAACAAGCTTGACTATCACATGGTTTTTCTTACACAAAAAACCCAACATGTAAACAAAGAGGAAAGTAAAAGATAAGGAATTAGAAATAGGGAGAGAGATCTTTCTCAATTGAAAGGGATCAAGAGATAGGTGTTAGGGGAAGGGAGATCAGGGAGAGGATGAACAACGAATTGAGATGCACTTATGTAAGTGCACCAGTGTTCCAGGAGGAATATAGTCATTATGGATGGCAAACATGCACTAATAAACACTTTTGAAACAGGAAAATTCATTGAAAAGAACAAAATATTTGCAAATCATATGTGCAGGATGGAAATTCTATTGGGTCTGTATATAAAGAAACACTATACTAAAAGGACAAGTAGTCAATTGAAAAGTATAAAGGATTTGAAAAGATATTTCTCCAAAAAGGTACACAAATAGGCAGAAAACTCAGAAAAATGCTCAGCATAAATTACTTTCAAAAAACACAAATCAAAGTTATAAGAAACCACTTGCTCTCTGCTAGGGCTGATTCCATTAAAAGGATAAAGATTTTGCCATGAGTGTGTAAAATTCAGACCTTGTTGGTGGAAAGTAAAATAGTGCAAATTCTAGGAAAAAAATTTGTCAATTCTTCAACTGACAAATTGAAAAAGTTAAAAATTTTATCTAGAAAACCTAATCCTAGATATGTATCTAAGTGATCACGTTTGTACACACAAACGTTGTACACACTTGTTCATAATAAGATTATTTATAATTACTAAAGTCTGGAAAAAAATTGAAAATTTTCCACTGGAACAATTTTAATGTGGCATATTTATATCATGAAATGAATAAAGTATACTTATGTGATGTAACATAGAGGAACACTTCCTAGACATAACATAGATGAACAGGTTATGTATGCTAAGTGAAAAGGCCCAAATAGAAAATATGTGTATCATTTTGCTTATATAATGGTATGGTTTGTAGAGAGCTGTCCCTCCAAAACCTTGTGCATTCACAGTGGGGGTCCTCAGACCTGGCTGGATCTAGGGTTTGTGACACTGGGATTAAGAGTTTCTGATAACTAAGAGTTCATCACAGTTCTGGGTGTGGATAATGGAAGCCCATCTCTGGGTGTGCATAGCACCAACCAATAGGCTTGTGGCATGGATAGAATATAAAAGGAGAAAAGGAAGGTGGACTTGCAGTTCACTGCCTTTTGCTACCCGCCCTGGACTGTTCCTCCTTTGTGATGGCCCTCTGCCATGCCGCCCAGCCTTGGAGTCAAGTATCCATGGACTGAAACCTCTACACACTATGAGCTAAAGCTTTCCTACCATAACCTGGGGTTGAGGAGTATTGTGTCCCAACAGTGAAAAAGGTAACTAAGACAAATAAAGTGTTTACCATAAACAAATCCATGGACTTAAAAGGTAGATTGCTGCATTTCAGGGCCTAATGTGAGGGTACAGTACAGTCCACGGGACCAACGGAAAACAGAGGGAGCATAAGAAAGGAGAAGTACTCATACCAAACACCCACAGGAATGTAAACTTTAATTGTTGTAATCCTGAGTTAAAAATAATAATACCATAATGAACCCATAATGATTTGCTTTGTCTTGTTTTGGCTTTTTGAGACAGGGTCTCACTACTCAGTTCAGGCTGGCCTTGAGCTCACTTTGTAGCCCAGGCTGGTCTCAAACTCGCCATGATCCTCCTGCCTCAGCCTCCTGAGTGCTGGGATTACAGGCGTGTGCCACCACACCTGGCTGAAAAGCATAATGAAAATGAAGAAAAGGAGATGTAGAGGCAGGGGGCAGGCAGGGAGTGGGGGGGCGGGGAGAAGGGGAATTAAAACGAATCAGGATTTGTTATGTATTGGTACCTCCTTCCTAACATGAATTTAAACTTTATTACCACAGACCAGTACTAATAAAAACGATAATAAATTTTAAAATAGCAAAAGAAAGAAAGAATGATGCTAGTTAATATTTCTTTGGGGGTTATCTAATTCCTGGAATTAAATGGGGATGATAGTTGTAGAAGTGTGTGCTCAACATTACAGAATTGTGTATTTTAAACAGGTGTATTACAGCCCAGTTTTAAAAAAATAAAAAACCACTCCCATAATAATGTCTGTTCTTAATTTAAGTAACAACAAATATTCAGTGTTTAATGAAGGCCACACATGATTGATAATGCTGTTAAGTAAAAACACACATTTTCTGCCCTATCAAGCTTTTTTTAATTATAATATTAAAATAGACATGTGAGACAGTTATATTTAAAATGTATCGTGTATCAGGAAGGAACAGTATGAGAGTCTGTGGAAGCCAAGACTATATTACAGATTCAGTGAATCTAAAAAAATAAACCAGGACCACACAGAATAAACCAGGGTGTGAAATGAGGTGAACCTGCAAACTAGGGATTTCATTAAGTAGCCTCCTTGAGAATTTTCAATTGATCTGATGAGAAGAGAAAACCATTCATGAATTTAGGGAGGAAACAAGGGAGGATGACGACACTCTGTCTGTGAATCTAAGGCGGGGTAGAGGATGTGTGAATGGAAACCAACAGCAAAAGAGAAAACAAGTCAGAGGACATTGCAGAGTCCAGCGTTAAAGTGGTGCAGACTTGGACTTCCATCGTTACACTGATGCTGGAGACATGTAGGTGAACCCAAGAACAATTTGTGCGGCAGACGGGATAGCACTTGGTGAAAGACGGTGATTGGATTTTGGGGAAAGGGACTTGGTGTTTGGAAATGTTCTTGATTTCACACCTCCCTGTTCCATGTGAGTCTGTCCAGTAGGTTTTATCCCCATAAACTTCACTTTCTTCTCCCCCCCCATTTTTCTTCTTTTTCCATTTTAAACACATTAACAGAGCAAAAACCAAGAAGTAAACAATCCCAAAATAGGTGATCATATTTAAATTTTTGGTGCATAGATTCCCAAAGAGTATTATTACAAACCCTTTAGCTACAACTGCCACTCAGTATGCAAAAAGTGTGTATATTTTAATTTTCCAAAGGTACTGAAAATCTGAATTGAAATAACTAATACCAAGTTGGCTAGCCTTACGTATTATTAGTGTATTATTCTTAGACATTAAATATATTTGCCATACTAAACTTTTATAAATCAAGCTACTAGTAATGAGCATATGTTAGTATAAATTTTAATGTATTTTTTCAGTATTTTATTATTTTGAATGCTTAGAAGACTAATTAGTATTCAAAAAGATGTGCACAATTTTGGGGTTTTTATTCATATCATAAGATTAGTTTACAGAACAATGTATAAATTTAGTTCTTTGAACTAGACCCTTCAAAGAGAGGTTATGCTAAACAGTTTCGTTAATTTTAAATGACTTAAAAATAATTTCTTTGCTTCTCCCAGGTAAACTCTAAATGAAAATGCTTTGTATCATATATAGCATTTTTATTGCTATTGAAGAGTGTCAAAGCAAATGAGTAATATTACATAGCACTGAGTCCGTCTGAGGAGGAGGACAGGCACTGCTTTGTGATCTGTTCCTTGGTAAACTTCCTCTTAAAATGGCCGAAGGCCATTTATTTGGGATCATCTTTCTGAATTTTGGTCATTATTTAATTTTTTTAAATTCTTGACAAATTAACACTTTCCAATTTAATAGTTGTGTTTTTAAATTTATTCCTCCTGACTGATATTTCATTGTTATATATTTAAAGATAGCTATTTCTACTTTTACCTTTAGCATTTGTCATGTGCGCTATTCAATTTGTCTTTTGATTTTTTAGTTTTTTCCCAAAACGCAGGTTTTACATTTTTATCAAATGCAATTTTTATTTTTTCGGAATTTATTTTATATTTTATCTTTGGTATCATTAGAATTGTTTGCTGTGAGATATAATCAATCATTCACTTACTGTTTTTCCACAATTTATCATATAAATTTTGCCTGTTGTAACTTTGGTGCTATCAATAACATAGTATGTGTGATTATTACTTAAGTACTTCAGTAAATTTTGCTTCAAGAAATACCTAGAGAAGTTCTTTTTATCTTTTAACTGGCTTTTATTTTTTCTCTTTTGTTATCCACTTAAGAATTAGGATTCAGGAAATGTATTTTCTGACTTCTCTTACTGATACAGATTTACCAAGTGAAGAAGCAAAACTTTTTTCCCAGCTCCTTTTGTTTATGACTTATTTGGAAATTCACACTCAATGACTTGATTTTACTTCTCAGTTTTATTTACAAAACTTTTGAATAGGGCTGGAGGTACAGCTCAGTGGGCTAAGTGCTTGCCGCTAAGCACTACGGCCCTGAGTTCGATCCCCGGTCCCGGAAAAAAAAAAAAAAAAAAAAACTTTTGAATTACATTATACAGTGCAAATAAAAAGTAGAACTTTGCAAAACACTTTACTTTCACAGAGAGATTATTTCAATTGGTGTCAAACGCCGGAAGTTGAAAGATCAGTTTAAAAATCCTTCTTCAAAATTCGCATCTTTCTCGCTTCAGTAGTAGCTTTAAGTTAGTTTATGATGGAGATGAACTGTAAATGAAAAATGAATGAACTCTCAAGATGATATTGAATAATTTACACCATGGTTTCCCAAAGTTTTGGCAGCCTTGGAAGTAATGGAGTGAAGAGGAATTATCTTGGGTTCATTTTGTATACACTTAATATATAAATAGTAATTCTTCCATTTTTTTTATCATATCACTTTTATAAAGGGCATCATAAACATAAAGCCCATGGGGATTTGACCTGACTTTTGCTAAACTAATGCGTCAATATCAGGTTTGATGAAAGCGTTTGCAGTTCCAGGGGAGTTTTCAAGGTGCTCTTCAGAAATTTTTGATGTTTTACTCTTTGTGTGCTTCATCCCTGAAAATCGTTGTTGACAAATATACATAGTGTCAAAAGACGATGACATGAATAAGATGTGATGGTGAAGTGTAAGATATTTTTCTCTAGGAGGATAGGCCTTACAAAAATCCACTAGAGAGACATGATCAAAATTTTCCTTTAGCTAAAGGCCACTCTGAATGTTCCATTTTAAAAGTCAGAGGAAATGTATTTATGTTAACTGAAAATGAAATTGCACATATACTGAAAAATTGATGCTTTTGCAGAAATCTTGAAGCCTATTCTGAAATATCTGTATCAAAACAGACAGCAAGCCTGCATATTTTTTGCCGTTCATAGGCCTGAGTTTATCCAATGTATCAAAATGTATGAAATTATTTGCCATACATAGAGCTTCCATAAATTAAGTTTGTGCAGCTGTTTTAGTTTGACATAAGATGATTTTTCACCTTTTAGTCACACATTTAACTAATTTAAGTGAGCAATCAAATCTACCAAAATTGCCAAACATACAAATCATTTTTTATCTTTCAATTCTGGAACAAATTTTCTTTTTAATCGGATAAAGATCACAAATCAAAAAATCTTTTCAACATTTTACACCAAATTAGCCAACTAATTTCATAAAAGTAAGTTACATCTTCATAATCAGCACCCATGTTTCTAAGGTACCCCCTGAAACTTGCTATGATTCAATACTTAGGGCCCTGTGAAAGTCACAACCATGATGATGATGTATGAGACATAATCTACCTTTACAACTGTTTGGTATAAACTTCTTGACATACAGTGCAGTGATATACCCTCAAACATGACTTATTGATGTCAACTGCATTGTCCTCTATTAATTTTAAAACTTTTTCTTTTTTTTTTTATCAACCATCAACCAGGTCTGTCAGCAGCTATGCCAGACATGTTGATGAAAGTTAAAGAAAATCTCTTCAATGCTATTATTACTGCTTCATGCAAATCAAGAGATTCAGTTGCAGCTTGAATCACACCAGAGAAACCAAAGCATCAGTGGAATGAACTGTGTTATTAATACCTCTAATGAAAACAGCAAGTTGAGGTCATGTATTGCTTTTGTTGTTTCTGTGGGCTGTTTTTGTCTTTATTGTTGTTTTGTGTTTTTTTCTCTTTAAAATAAAAACGGCAGCAAGTTGAGCTGTATCTGTGGCATTAATACTTTCATCTGTCATTAAATCATAAAATTTGAAAGTAGCAGCTTTCTCTCTAAGTGTCTTTTGACAGATTTGCCTACTTCTTTGGTTGCCCTGGCTATAATCTTGTGATTCAAACTTATGAGAGAAAAATCCATTTTTTAATCATGATAAATTATAACGGTCATGCTTTCCATACATTACTCAACAGACTCACACTCAAAAAATGTTTTGTTTCATTTCTTTGCAAACTTCTCTGCTGCCACATGGCTGGGTTTTATAATAGAGCTCTGCTATTTTGTCTTTATGAAATGCTCTTTGGTATGCTTTGAATTTGATGGCATGTTTTTGCATATAACGTCTTCTCAAATAGTAATCTTTGAAAACTGACATGATTTCCTATAAATTAAGCATAGCAATTTATTTGTCTTCATTGTTTTGCAATGAACACTCTTCCTTCATGTACAATTTCCTTTTTTGGCGGAGGTTGTGCTTTCTTTTGACATGATTTGGAGTAAACACTTTGGGAGGCTGAGGCAGGAGGACCACAAGTTTAAGGCAGCCTACCCAATTTAGTGACTTAGTGAGGCCCTGTCTCTAAATAAATAAATACATAATTAATAAACAAGTCAGAGATGTATCTCAGAGCACAGGCTCACATCCCCCATCCCACCCCCAATAAAGGCAATAAGCCACTTACTTATTTTTCTGTATAACTATATGTATATCTAATTATAACAATATTATGAGGAAAAAAGCTATTTTATGTCTTTTCATGCTTTTTATCCTACAGCTACTGAAATATTAGTGTATTTATTTTACAAAATAACAATCCCAGTTTAATCAGTAAGAAAATGTACAAGTCTGCTTGGTACCAATAACCGGCTGTCTTCACAGGTGCATATGTAAGGCAGGAAGAAGTATCAGTAAAGACTGCGTGTTATTCGCCAAGGCCCCAGAATTTCAGCAGCCTGTGACACGCATGGGTTTCCTTTCTGCTTCCGTGTGTGGCTGGCACAGAGTACAGCAGCCTCCACAGAAAGAAGAACCTTGTCATCCGAACAGTCTGTGCTCAAGGAGTGTGATCCAGCCACGAAAAGTACCACTGAAAGCCCATACTACTGTTTGCCAACTTGAGAGGCCAGACTACAGCCCAAGACCACAAGCGGCCCAAGGCCTATGGGTTGGACGCTTCTAGTTTACACAACTTTATGTGTAGTTTTTAAAATGTTCTTAAAATCTTCATCTATGTGCCAGGAAATATCTTTGCACTGAAAGCAAAATGTTTGCAGTTCAGTATTGTTTTATCCATGGATTAGTTCATGAAGAAAAGAAAGTGAAGTGAATATTTTTAGTTAAATATACAAGAATTTATTCAACACCAAATATTTAATGTTTAAATTCTCTTTTAATTTGCCCATTTCCAATTATTTAAAAGTTTAAATTAAAATTTGTTTCATCTTTGTAGGAGTCTTTTTTGTCAATGTCTTAGATTCTAACTTCTTTTAAGATTGTAATGCACATTATTTTCTTATTTTTTTAGGAAATTTTATTTTATGAAAAATGAAAAGATTCAAAAACATAATGTTACCTTATGCTTTTCTCAGAAAAATATTGCTTTATATAATAAACAGTGGTGTAGTAAAATGATGGTAGAACACTGTCTGTCTGTCTGTGACTATATTTATCATCTATCTACTATTGCAATGCTTGTGGTTGAACCAAGAATGGCACACATGCTAAGTAAGGATTCTACCTCTGAGTGATATCTCTAAACTCCAATATTTCTACAATATTTTACAAACTTCACTGGCCTAAGTTTAAATTTTTCATTTTCAAAATGGACTCTCATTTGAAGGATTCTTATTTGGAAATATATAATCCCTTTAAATTTTCTCATAGTCTGGCTATTCACTCCTGTGAAGTAGTGTTGGAGGGGAATTCCATACAGCATGAACAGATGTTTCCAGTACACAGCGCCACACTGCCGCAAACCAATGACTCATCCATTTGTGGCAATTTTATAATGAACAATCCCAGGGCATCAGCTAAAATCAAAGGCTCAAGCACCCAGTTGGCATATGTTCACTTACTCTACTAAAGCCAGCATAGGCAAAAAATATGCACGGAAACATTAATATCTCTCAAGACCCTCCTTAACCTATAGGGCAAAGGAATTCTCTATGTGAACTCAGCCTTCATAGATGAATGGAAAAATTCTGAAGTAAATTTGACACATTTTCTTACAAAGTCTCCACTAGGATTTACCTCTAGTTGCTTTTAAATGGTACCCAGTTGTCTAATGCATTTTTTACCTCCTTTTCCCTGACTCACTTTCCTCTATGCCTCACTTCCATTTCCTGGGATCACTGACCCCAACACACACACACACACACACACACACACACACACACACCACTGGCTACCAAGTCTTTGATTCAGGGTCTGTTTTCAGATAGAAACTGAATTTTTATTTCTATTTTAGTATCTTAAAACTTTAACTGCTAAGTTGACAGAGAAAAAGTAAAGGTAATTTTCTCATATGGTTAAAAATGTTTACTTTGTAGATGCAAAAAGTTGTGAGAGAAAAGGTTATAAATAATTCCCCTGGTGAACTGAGAAAGTCAAATGATGCCTTCAGAGAAGCGTGATACCTCCAAATTCTATTTTCTAACAGCAGGGTACACACTATATTTTAGGGAAATATTCATTTGTTTTGTTGTTCTTTTTTAAAAATGCTCTTGGTTTCATAGATTTTTTTCTATTTTTTTTCTTCTTTATGTAATTTACTTGAGCTCTAAGTTTTATTAATTCTGTGTTTCTGATAGCCTGGGTTTAGTTTGTTCCTTTTCTGTCCCTTCAGATCTAAAGTCAGATTGTGGAGCTCAAATCTTTCCTCTTTTATCCTGTAAGGAGCTGCACCTAAATTTCTCACCTCACCAGTATTTACCCTAAGGTTTGGTTTGTACCTTGCTTCTTGTTTGTCTCAAGTTATGTTCTACTTTTGCTTGAGAGTCCTTTTTATGATCCATTGGTTATCTTAGTATACATGGTTTAATTTCCACATACTGGTTCTTCTAGATAATTTTTTCCTGTCATTAATTTGTAGGTTCATTCTATTTTAATAAGGAAACATATTTTGTATATGTTCAATATTATTAAATTTATTAAGACTTTTTTGTGGGCTAACCTTGAAGACATTCCTGGGGCATTTGAGGAGAGTGTACATTCAGCTGTTGTTGGATGGAGTGTTCTTTACATTTATGTCCTGTGTAATTGCTCTGTAGTGTTAGTCACATCCTCTACTTGTTGATATGTCTTATTGTTTTAATCATTATATATATGTAATAAAATATATTGAATTATGCTATTGTTTTTCTATATCTGTTTTTACCTTCAATTCTGCAAATATTTGTTTTACATATTTAGGGGCTCTGATATTTGATACACCTATATTTATAACTGCTGTATCTTCTTGATGAGTTGGCACTTTTTTCATTACTAATGTCCTTTTTCTCTTATAATAGTTTTATTTTGTTTGTTCAATTGTTTGTTTATTTTATGGGTACCAGGAATCAAACTAAAGACCTTGTGCTTGCCAGGCCAGTGCTGTGCCACTGAGCTATACTCCGGCCCCTTACAATAGTTTTTAAATTAAATTCTATTTTGTTTCATATTATTATTGCTATTCCTGCTTTTTTATATTTCTATTCTTATTATAAATAAACACTGAGTCCAGGATATTGAGGTCATTTGGGAATGCAGAAAGACATTATTTCAAATATATAAATAGAGTATCTTGTAAATGGCATATAATTGGATATAAATAAAATATATTACTTTTCCACAATTTCTGCTAATTGATTAGATGCTTCTAGAAATAACTGCAAACTAGTTTCACCTTTAATTTCTAATTACTTGTGCTCAAAGTTGGGGATTTGTTGTAAAATAATCAGCAGGTGCTTTTTACCATTTTATCTTACATTTATAAGTACAAAAAACTATGTATATCTGTAAAATAGCTAATTTTTCTTCAGAAGGCAGCCTGTGGAATTCTTGTTTGAAGTGGTAATTCTTGAATGCACTTTTAAAAGGAATGAACTCTTCCTTAATTTTCTTTATAAATATATAATTTCATGAAACTAACATTTTTCATATTTAGCATAATCTAGAAATTCTTTCCTTTCATTTCACCTTACTTGTATATTTTCATATTAGCAAATCTGCTGTTTCACACTATAAAATAACATAAATGGCTCGAGTACAACTGACTGGGATTTGATTGTTTATGGATTTTTAGTTACTATAGGCTACTCATCCATGTGTAACTATTAGGAAAGTTGTAAAAAGTAATGTCTACTGAAAGAGCTTCTTAGCATTCACAAATCTGACATCTTTATATATCATAGATGATCAGTTTAACTCAACAAATCTTGAATTAATTCTTTCTTCCCTTGTATATTAAGGGAATGAACACCACTTTTTCTAAGCTGTAACAGTGTCCTGAAAAAGAGATAATAATGTCAGAATTAATTAAGAATCATGAGTTTGGTTTAGAGTGCGTTTTTCAATGCAGAGAATAGATAAAAATTTACAAGAACTGTTTACCAGATGTTTTGCATTACTGGGTTTAGCATGTGGATTTTGAGAAAACAGATTCAAAGAAACCTAAGTCACAATCGTCTGAATGTTTTTCACTGAACAGTTGATGTATCGTTCAGACATTACCTGTAATGAAAGAGCAAAAGTGAAATGTAAAGCTGCATTCACCTATAAAATATCTTGTAAAAATTGTTGAGCATTCTCTATCCATCACTTGATGTCTGGATACTGATGCCTACTGTAGCATTTGAGATAGAAGGGCAGTGTGACAGAAACCTGGGACAGAAGTAGCCTGGGCTTTTGAAGTTCTGCATATGAAGCAGAGTGCCTACCTTGACCCCAATACAACACCCCATACCAGCCAACCATATATAGTATTCTGATGGCAATATTAATTTAACCCTGTGTGCCACTGGAATGTTGAGATTTATCACATCTTAGTTACTTTAACTTATCACGATCTTTCTATCAAGCTAAAATTCTTAAAATGTTCTAACTTGCTCCCATGATCAGACCCCCTCCTTCATTTCTCAGTACTTTCTTGACTGCTATGACTAGCTATGCTGGGTATATTCTTTCTATTACTGGTACGTTAGTTGGTTTTGTTTTAGTTTCTTCTCAGTTTTTTTGTCTGGGACTTCTCATTGAAAGTCTCTTTTCTTCTTTTGGGTATCTGATTCAACTTATCTAACAGAACACAGTGGAAACTTCGCTTCATTAGAAAGTAGTTTCCTGATTAAATCTCTGTAAAATGCAAGAGGTCAGGTACCTCTCAGACTTATTATCATGGTGTAGCTCCCTGTAATAGTAGTTTTTAAATAAGTATAATTCAACTGCATAATTTTCATTGAATGTTTGTCCCACACACACACACTAAAATGTGATTTTCATTAAATCAGGGGCTAATTTTATATTTATTTTTGTAATTATTATTTTAGCCCCTATTATAACAAACAACTTGAGAAGAAAGAAAGAAATGAACAATACTGAAAGGGTGCTTTAGCTAAAAGCTTACTAGTATACTAACTGGTACTACCATAATACCACTCATATATATATATCTATTTTCTATCAATAGACTCCATGGACAACACTCTATCTACAACATTACAGGATCTCTTGAGAAACAAAAGTATTTCCATGGTCCAGTTTCATCTAGGACTCATGTTATAAAAAGTTGGTATCTGTGATAACCATGCTGTTTTTCCTGGAGGAATCTGGCTTTTCTTATTATACGTGCTAGTAGGACCCCTTTCACTTTCTATGACTTATTGACTTGAATAAATTATATGGCCATGCCAACAGTATTCAACCTATGAAGTTGCAGGCATTTTTTAACTCATTCAAATTTTTTAAATTTAATATTCATCCAAAAAGTCAAATGCAGAAGAGTGCGAAGGATCTAACACACTGGAGTCCTGAAGAATCCAGCTGAGGGCCTGGATCTCATGGTAATATCCTGCAAGAGTCCAGGTGAAGACTTAGCGTCCACGTCAATGTCCTCCATGAGTCCAGCTTTGGTTGAAAGGAAAAGAAGATAACAATGCACAATGTTGTAGGTATTTTGAGGAAAATGCAGTCTTCAGTGGGTTCTCTGACTCTCACTGTGGATTTAGAAATTGCAATGAATCATAAAATACAGTGAATATATTATTAATTGGTGTACTTAAGCCTTTGGGGAACATCATAAAAATTGTTAAACCACATTGTTATCAATCAGTTTCTGAAACAATAGTTACATGAAATATAAACCCTAAGAAATTGATAAAATTTCCCAAAGTACTAATTTGCTTTTATGCATGTTGTACATACTGTGAGGGTCTGTATCAATAACTATGACAACAGTCAGTCAAGGAGGGAATGAGGCACTTCCTCTAATGTTGCTACTTTGTTGAATTGAGAATTCTCTTCGGAGTGTACATTTTACAAACTTGAATGTAAATGAAACATGCTATTGCTTCTAATTTAAATATCCCGATGCATTTCCTAGAAGCAAGAGACAATCATAACAGAGAAAAGAGTGAGCATAACTATATTTAGAAAGTTTTAGAATGTCATAAACTTGGCATCTCATATCTAACAGTCAATGAAGCGTTTAATTAAGATTTGATTAAAGCAGCTATACTTCTAAGGGTTTTGGAAAAGCGACCTGAATTCATACGGCTCCCCAGGAAAAAAAATTATCTGAGTATCCTTGAGATTGAGTTGTTAAGTTTGCTAATTTAGTAATTAGTTTTTATTCATTCATCTGTGTCACTAGCTGCAAACACATAAGTTTGTTTTGTGTTCAATATTTAAAAACACTGGAAGGTGGGAAGAAGCATACAACTGCCCTCCAGTTATTGTCACTAAACACGATAGAAGAGGTGAAGGGAGAACAACGTGCAAATGCCATCAGAGCTTTCCAGGAGGGGGAAAACATATAAGATGTGAAATATGAATGTAAAACAAATGTCATAGTTCAATTTAGTTTGAAGTTTTGTATAGACATAAATAGTAGAAGCAGAGCAATAAGGATATATTAAAAGGTCTTGTTTTTAAATTCAGAGGAAACAGTCAACTCGATTTGGATGTAACAGACTGTTCACAAAATTTCTCGCAACTCCATAAAATTTTTGCCATTTGACTTTACAGCTATTTCTGTCGAGAGATGATATCTGTGCTTCCATCCTGGCAGCGTCCATACTTCTTCCTTTGTTCTCCTCTATTCCAACAATAGCAACTTGGACATAGGGAAAAGGCCTTCCTTATTTCCATTTTCTTTCTTGGAACACTGCTGTCAACACAAAGGCAAGGCCAAGTTAGATCACTCTGAGGACGGAAACAGTAAAGGAAAGAGCCTGTTGTTGTCCAGTGGAGCCACAGAAATCCAGCCCCCAGTGAAGGGGTCCTCAGCTTGCATTAGCAGGTGTGAGACCACAGACCAGTAAGACCTGCAGCAGAGCAGCAGACTCATTCAGCGACCTACTGCTTCCTCAAAAATACGGCACGGAGATTTCATGCCACTAAGATATACAAATACAAAAACATACACGTATAGGGCTGGGGATATAGCTCAGTGGAATAAGTGCTTGCCTGGCAAGCACAAGGTCCTCAGTTCAATCCCCAGTACCGCAAAAAAAAAAAAAAAAAAACCAAAAACATACACGTACAATATGACATGGATCTTATCAATATGTAAATTATTCATGGGTGGAGTAAAAAGGGAAAACTCAAATATGAATACAAGTAAGCTCAATTGTACCAATATTATACTCATAAACATTCTGGAACATGCTGTGAAATTCATTATTTGTTTGCAGAGAAATGCAAATATAACAGGAAAGGTGGATTGCTCGGTAGTTGAGGTCTGCATTTCCGTCATCAAGTTTGATTCTGTGACTCTGTAGATATCTGTTTTATTTTAAAGAGAATAAAAATCAAAATCACAACAATATAGATGAAAATGCAACAAAACAAAAATGATACAGGGTTTCAAAACAAAATGATAGAAATTAACAGTGGCTATTATATGACATATTGTTATCTCCAGTGAAGTTGCTCAGATTACCAGATGTAAGAATGCAAGATTAATCATACCATTAAAGAGAATAAAAAATATTTTTAAAACGTGAGAAACAATACAGAGCCTCACTAAACCAGATGGTAGGAATTCACCAATGGTTGTTATATTGCACATTGTTGTCTTCAAATTAGTTATTCAGATTACCGGATTTGAGCATGCAAAATTGGTCAAAAAAATTTAAGCATTAACTGTTTCTTTTTTTAACTGAGTAATTGGTTTGATGATTTATAGGGGATTGAAAATATTTTTATTTCTGAAAATAATCTATTATTTCCCAACTGCAATGTCATAGTACATGAATGAGATGGCTGAAATCGTAGTCAAACAACACCCAACTAGTCCAAGAAATACCCTCAGGCCAATTCAAAATATTTAATTACTAAGTATAAGCTTTGAAGAAGCATTGATCTCTGGAGCAATTATTTTTGAAGTTACCCATGAAGAGAAAGAATTTTTTCATGGACTATATTTTAAATAAATGCAAGACTTAAATAGTATAAAATGCAGGATATTTAAGTGATCATTTAAAGAAAGGCAGCATTTACTAGCTATATTTTGTTTTACTTTTCTATGTTCTGTTTACCCTAGACTATTTTGTAGGAAAAATCATTCTTTTCTAAAATATCTGTATTACTATATAGAATATATATATATGTGTGTGTGTAGTATATATATGTAGTATATAAAATATATACATAATATATAATCATAATGGTTCTCTACTAACAAAAAATAGCTTTTGCCTAATTTCATGAAAGAGATTTATGTAAAGTATTAAAATGCTATCCCTCTGTTCTAATATTGAGGTAAAAGCTGAGTGATCACAGCCTTGAAAAATACCAAATATACTATCATAGGTTAGTTCAACATTGGAAATGTCATTAACTTCTCATTCTAAATATTATCTTCTGCTATGGCGACAGATTACTCCCTGTGTCCAAATCTGGTACAAAGCAATGAAAGAAATTCTATAATTAAAAAAAATTATAGTTCCTTAAGAAATTGTATTTATCTATGGTAAAATACAAGTCTTTGGTCTTCAAAGATGTCAATCATTTTTATATATTTGCACATGATATCCTAGAATAAAAAATGATTTTGTTTTATTTAATTTTTAATTCTGGAGCTTAAAAGTTGGACAAAAGATAAAATTCTTCTTCCACTAGAAGTGTCTTATTTAAAAAAAGACTATTTTGTTTATGTCTGTTTTGAAGTTAGACTCTGAGATTTAACAGAGTTTGAAAATGTTTGGCTTAAACATAGTGCATGCTTAAAAGGCTTTCTTCCTTTTGCATTCAGGGAAATTTTATTAAAGTTGCAAAAATATAACTCTTAAAAGCATAACATGCTACCACTAAGTGGATAGCTATTCTAGTAGTGGTCATGAAAGTGCCTTTGAAAGTGTGAGGAAATGTCCAAAGACCTACAATCCATTTGAGATTTTAAAAAATACCGTGGTTCTTATCCTGATTCATATTAAGACCAGTAACCAAAAGCTATTTATAAGAAATCCATGATATAGTAATTTTACCTCTTCACCAAAGAGTATTGAACTGACCGTTAAAATGTGATTACAAATATAAACATTATATTGTGAGAAAAATAAAACACAGATAACAGGAAATGAAGGGGAATATCTTTTCCAAATGTGAAGAGGACTGAAAAACAAAGAGAGGAGGGAAAGACAATGAAGATCCAACAGAGATGTGTTACATCCATTCACCAACACCCCACGAGGAATGTAATCATTATACACTACAAATGTGTACTAGCAAAAAATTAAAAAATACATGTGGATCACCAAAGTTTGTGGTTAGGACTCTGAAACTTCTGTGGAGACTCTCATGGAATGCAGGAATTACAGACTGGAGAAAAAGGCTATGTGGAAATAACACTAAACAAAATGAAGACATGCTTTTGATGTATCAAACAAGCAAAGAAAACACATAAAAGTCAGAATACCTTCCAAGCTAATTGACAGATTTGTTAACGTTCTCTCAGAGCATTCAACACATTCCAGCTCCTTGTAAAAAGCCAATTCTCTTCCCCAGTGTAATTTGTGGTTCATTAACTTTCAGTTGGTTGGAAGTAAAAAAATTACTGGAAGGTCAGGTAGGTTTAAAGCACTTTAAAAGAAATAATTATTCAGAAAAAAATGGTCCTTAAGGATTTAAGATTTTATTGTTCAGTAAACCTCCTTGAATTAACTTTTAAAACAGTTTTAGAATACACTAAGTCTCTTTTAGTGGGGAAGAATCAAGAAATAGAACAGTAAAGGTGTTTTATGTGAAAATCATAGAAATAACCAAATATTAGCCAAAATATAGCACATTTTAGCTTTATTAATGGCTTTATATTTTCTACCTGTAAATGTCTCTCAGTCTCAAAATCCCAAGGCAGATAAAGCAATTACAATGAGAGATAACTAATTGTGCAAATTTATTCTGTTGTTAAATCAGTAAGATCAAGTTGTATTTTTGCCTCACAGTTAACAGCATAGTATTGAATAGATGCATGTGATTGCCGGCCTGATAATGCTACTTCTTGATTTTCACACCTATGGCTTAGAGTGTTAATGTTGGCTGTTGATAGGTAAAAGATAAATCAAAGTCAAATTGTGGAAAAAGGTCAATGGAAGTACCGAATTCAAGGAAGTTAGACCTATGGGAGACAGAATCTAATGCAACCTTGCTAAGACTTAAAGGTCAAATCTGTGATACTTCAGCTGAAATCCAGCTGTGAAAGGGTGATGAATTAGCGATGAACAAAGGAATAAAGTATGCTCTTACTGCGGCATTCGTCTCCGGGATTACCATGACTGGCAGAAATGTACAGCAGCAAAGCTTCCTTTTTTTCCCGTGATGGACACAAAGGTGATAAGGAAGATTAAGACTTCCACACGATGCAATCAGAAACACTGTTAGTAAAAAATTTGATAAGACAAATGGTTCTAACAATATCTAACTAGACTTCAAAATCATATAATTATGTAAAGCAGTCACTGAACCATCACAAATTCTACAGAAACATCAGTAAATGATCAGTAATGGTAGACAATGAATAATACCATCCAGTTTTTATTTCTAATGACTAAATTTGAACATTTTGAGATCTGTCTCATTAAAAAGTAACTGTGTAAAAATTAAAAGAAACTATGTTAGAATTTGAAATGTTATTAGGAAATAATTAGGCTACCGATATTGACAGAAGTTTAAGTTAATGATTTTTTGTTCTTCATTAAACAATAAAAATATTCAGTGATTAAGTATATTTAAACTAGTACGATTAACTCTAGATAGTTGGAACAAATTATGTATGTTAATGCATGGGGTTACTTCAGTGAGAATAAATCTTAGATAACTTTGATAAATTTCTTACTACATGAATGATTATTTTAAATAATATAAATTAATAAATATATCAAATGCCTTAAAGAAATGAAACTTTGTTAGCTTTCTTCTTTTAAAATTTAGTGTGGCATACAGTATAATTTATCTGGTTATATTCTGCTCAAGTAACTAAGACTCTGGAAAGAAGTCTTAGCAAAATAAGGTATAACAAAAGTAAACATGTTTAAAATCTAACTATAGTAATGGTGATTTTTATGCTTCAATTAGTGGTAAGATGGAATTTCTCATACATATTACTATTACTAAAATTAGCAGATAATAATGAAACATTATCCAACAAGAATGAATCTAGAACTTGCAAGCAACTCTTCCAGAAATAAAATAATAATTAAAATTTTTAAAAACCTTAAAGCTACAAAAGAGGTTAAAAGTATATTAATGAATGTGTAAATTATCTCTTGGTTTTGTTATAAGGATTTATACACTAACTGAATATAATTCAAAGGGTTTACTTTTCAGCAAGAAATTTTTAAAGTACTCATTATATGCTAAGCACTGAGCTGAGAGCTTTATTTTTTTTAATAAAACACGAGTCTCAAAACAAATCTAAAAGTCAGGTAATACTATTGTCTCTTACAAATGGGATTAAGTGATTTGTCATAAATAACACAATAAATACATTTTCAGCTCTTGAACTTCAGTTATTTGACTTGACTCTTTAACTTCATTTCACCCTGGGGATGTATCACCCTAAGTCTTAAGGATGTTAAGTATGTACAAAAATGCTTTTCACATTCCT
This sequence comes from Dinomys branickii, assembly GCA_004027595.1. NCBI lineage: Eukaryota > Metazoa > Chordata > Mammalia > Rodentia > Dinomyidae > Dinomys > Dinomys branickii. The sequence goes on from PVLD010002155.1 coordinate 96,546, forward strand.
CTGTTCTACCTATATTGCACCGTTACCCTTGATCATTGAGGAGTCATATTGTGACAACATTTCTCTTTCAGCTTGTGAATAAGCTTAATCGCTAATTTGAAACAGAGTTATATCTTTTACCATCACATATTCCTTTTTTCAATAAAGATTTATTTAGCTCTTACTAGATACAATTTTAATACAATACCAAAATTGAGTTCTTTACTAGTTGCAATATATAGTAGTGAAAAAGACACACAGGTATCCTGTTGAGAAATTCATATTCTAGCTTGGGGGAACTAGCCTGTAAACATCTAAATAAATAAAATTTTCTAGACATCTGGTAGAAAAAAATTCATTTTACGACAGCATAGATCACTGAGTTGTTCTTTGTTTAGTGCACTGGGCCCTTTGTCTGAAGCAGGGAGTATAGCTCAGGGACAATTTCGTACCTCGGAGGTAGTCCTCAGTACCAGATCCCAGCTCCCCCAGCACCCACTTGTTACCCCAGTGCCATTTACCGGGGGGCTGGTGGACCCCGAAAATCCAGCTTCTTGGGTTTCAAGAACGAGGAATTGGTGCAGACACACAGACACAAATGAGCAAGTGAGGCTCTACTGAGCTGCACAAACTTGCCTAGAAAGGAAATAGGCAGATGTTCTGAGAGTGTGGGTGATGGTGTCTTTCATTTCTTGTCGAGTCCAGCTCCCTCGCAGAAGCCAGTCCTGCGAGAGTTTGACAGCCCAGGCTGAGTAAGGTACTCTCTGTTACCTACATAGTCTTTTCCCATAATTCACTCTACTCTCTGTGATAGTATCCATGCGATGCAACCCATGTGAATGAGCAGATAATAAGTTTGTCTGTGGCCAGTGGCACCCTCTGAAAGTGTTCAGGTATGTCTGCAGGTATTTGCCTGAGCTGGAAATTTCCATGAGAACCGATTCATACTACTAGGCTAGTTTTTGGACTGTTGCTATCGTTTGTAAACTACAGAGGCAAATCCCTATGCTGGGTCGGAGCTCTCAGTTATTGATGGGGAGGTGTTCCTTAGCCTGTGACTCATAGAAATTCACACACTGCCCTGTGCTATTATTTATCCATATTTAATAACTGTATACATTGGCAAAGTTACACAGCTTCTTTAAACTGATGTTTCCTCATCTGGAAAATAGAAATGTAACAGTATCAATTTCATAGTGTTGCTTATGATGACAATATTAAGGATTTCATTAACTATAAACAATATTTAAGAAATCATGAAAATGCTTAGATTTCCCCTCTTTATATTAAACTTTCCTCTAATTTCAAACAATTTTAGTATTATCTCTTGTTGGGCTCATATGTATAGCATTTAGTATTGTTATATTTTATGCTGTGTATAACATCTTGAAAATAAAATTCAAAGAAGAATATTTTACTAGCAGTCATTTGGTCCAGGAAAAAAAAAAGACATGAAGCAATTAACTTCATACAATGTTCTAGCTTGTTTTCTTTTCCCACAGGTAAAATAATTATTTTTTCTCTCATCCTGTTTGATCTCCATGTGTAATAGTGATCACCTAGTTTCAAAGTATGAATGAGTCCGATAACAAAGCACACTAAACCAGATATTCCTGAAAGAAATGTTAGCTGTCTAACTGTACTAACTGAAACATGTCCTACTTTAAACTCTATCCTGAATATAGAAACACATTCTTTTTTTTTTTGAGACAGGATCTCTCTATGTCCAGATCCAATTTAAAAATCAATTTTACTCAGAAAAAAGCTTGAGCTAATTGTAGAGTTCATTGTCAACATCCTTAAATCAAGAATGTATCTGTCTTTTTACAGTTGAAGTGTTTGGAAGATCTCAAAGAAGAAAACCCCCTGTAACTGAAAGATCCCTTTCAGTGTAGTGTTCGTGAGAAATACTAACATGGCTAAAAACTTTCCTGCCTTTTCTTAGAATAGATATTCCTAAGTAGTAGAAAAAAATGAATACTTTAATATCTGGGCTCATTGTTTGTGTTTTTTCTCATTGATTTCTCTTTTTAATTACAAAAAATGGAAACATGATTTCTGTAAATAAAATTTTTTACTTATTTAAAAAGTTCCTTATATATCACAGTTAGCTTATAGCATTGCAACTTCAAAAGTATAGTAAATGTAATTTTGAGTACTGGAATATAACTTACAAGATTATGGATTAATCAACATTTCTTATTTCTTATATGCATCATGGAAACAAGTTAGTTGACTAATAATTATTTTGTTTTATTTTTGTATCAAAATAAATGTATTTTATGAAACTATAGGCTTGTATTTATGTTTTAAAACACAAAGACCCTGGCTAGATGTGATGGCACACACCTATAATCCCAGCACTTGAGAGGCTGAGGCAGGAAGATTTTGCAAGTTCAAGACCATCCTGGGGCACAAAGTGAGTGTAAGGTCATCTTGAACTGCACAGTGAGACCCTGTCTCAAAAACTAAGCTATTAGGGTATATGTGCAATTTAGATCATTTTATGCAGCTAAGACCATGTTTCAAAGTTACATTACACAATAAAAAAGCTACAGTTTCTTCCTAGGACAATAAACACCTGAAAAAGTAATACAGATTATATATTGGGAATGCATTGATCATGTTTACACTAGTATTGTATATAAACATAAACATGCCAACGGAGGAGGTTTCTTAAAATATACTTTAACTTTCTGGCTCTTGATATGAACTTTTGTTCGTTAAATTTAAACTGACTGCACCCCTAAATTTAAAGGGATGTTATTAATTTTTATTTGATTTACATATGAATGGCAAATTTTAATCTCAGATCTAATTTGGCTGGATTCAACTTACAGTAAGTGCTATTGCTTGAATATGTCACCCACAGTTAGTATGTCAAAAACTTAATTCCTGGTGCAACAATGCTGATGATTGGCAGCTTTCAGCCTGTGCCTTCAGGAATGGGTTCATGTCAGTACTGCGGAAGATGATTTCTGATAAAAGGGTAAGTTAAGGCACTTTGAACTCTCTCACATGTATGACTTCTTCTCCTTTCACCATCTATCATAGGAAGACAATAAAGTCCTAACCAACCCCACCATTTGTATTTCCAAGACTCCAGAATGCCTGATCAAACAGATTTCTATGAGGTATAGTGGCATAAAAGTAACAAGAGGGAGAAGTAGTGCCAAGGGCAAGGATGTTCATGTATCAAATATCTGAACATGTGGATCTGGTTTTGGAACTGTATAATGGATAAGAGTTGGAAGATTTGGGTAAAGAAGACTAGAGAAAGCATAAATTTCTGTGAATGGAGCAGGAGAGGCAATTATATTAAGGGCTTAGGAAAAAAAGAGGAGCTGTACGTGTATCCTCATTCTCAGAGATGGCTTACACCGTCACGACCATGTGATGTAAGAACGTGGGTGGTAAAGGCCATGTTGATGAGGTCTCAGATGGAAATGTGGAGCAAGGTATTAGAAAACTGAACTCAAAGCCCCTGTTGTGGTACAAAAAATGGGATTTTGTTCATAACTTAGGACACTGTGGAGGGTAGAACTTAAGGGTAGTAAAATCGGATATGTGGGAGAATAAATACCAAAGCAGCAAAAGTGTTGAAGGTTCTCAGTAGCTTGGCTCAGCTGCTTGCTACAAAATGAGAGAAGAGATGAATGGTTGATAAAGCATTTAAAGGTAGAATGGGTGACTGAAATGAAAACAAAAGAAGGATTTGGAAAAAATTACCAAAAGGACCAAATGAATAATTAAAACAAAGCAAAATACAAAACTTAAACATTTTCAGAAGAGAATATTAAGGGTATGACCAACCAGCTGCTTAAAAAAATTAACGTGAATAGGAAGCAAAAAAATAAAAACCAAAAAGAATAGGAAGCAGATAGGTTTTATTAATAAAAGACTCCCAAGCATGGCCCTCAAGGGCTTTTCAGTGATCTTCCAAGAAAACTATAGCCTTTAGGGCCTGGTTTTCAGATTGGGGCCTTCAGGATTTTAGCTTTCATAATTGAGCTCTAATTTGGGACTCTGTTCCCTAAATTCTGGGGTAGCACAACTTTGCTACTCAAGCTGAAGCTCAAGTAGGCTCAAGTAAGATTTGACCCACCAAATCAGAAAGTACAACCATAAACCTTGGCAGCGGCCACATGGTGCTAATTCTATAACTGTGCAGCATGGAAGGGTTGCCTCTGCCTAGATTCAAAAGATGTTACAGATTGCTAAGGAGCAGAGACTTCCCACAAAGGCACAGCTGATGCCGAGAGTGCCTCTAAAGGCAATGCCTGGTCAAGCCATGAAAGTAGGCAGCCCCCAGGGTCGAACTGCAGCCTAGGAGACTCCAGGCAAGAGACTGATGCATGAAAGGCACTTGGGATGAAGCCCAGCACAGTCGAAGGAATGGGACTGCCTGAGGCTCTGGGAGGCGCTGGGAGGCTCTGGGAGGCGCTGGGAGGCTCTGGGAGGCTCTGGGAGGCGCTGGGACGCTCTGGGAGGCTCAGCCTTCACTCCAGTCTTCTCCAGAGGTCCAACATGGAATTAAAGAGACTACTCTCCTACTTTAACACTTGTTTCCACTATTGGATTTTATACTTACTTGTGGTCTATCACTTCTTCCTTCTCCTCCTTTCTTTCTTCTCCTTTCCCCCCCTTCACCTTTCTGTCTCCTTCTTCTTGTTTATTTCTCTTATTTGGAAAAAGCATATCTATCCTATGCCTACCCCGCTGCTGCATTTTGTAGGCACATGACTTGTTTAATTTCACATGGTCACAGAAGTGGAATTTACACGAGGAGGAATTATACCTTGCGTCTCATTGACATCTGATTCAGATGAGAGAAGTTAAGCACTTTGGACTTTTGAGTTTGTATTGGAGTGAAATGAATGTCTGAGGCTAGTGGGAGGGCATAATTGTACTTTTTACATGAAAAAAATTTTGATGGGAAGGATCATAGTGCTATGATTTGTGTATGTCTCCAGAATTCATGTGTTGGAACTGTCTTAGTTATTTTTCTCATTGTTGAGACAAAGTACCCAACAACCACCAATGAAAGAAGGAAAGATTTATTTGAGCTCCTGGTTCATAGAGTTTTCAGTCCATAATCAGCAAAATAGTAGATGAGAAACAGTTCATGGAATGGCAGGGAAAAGCCATGAATAGCAAGCAGCAAAAGCAGCAAACCATCTTTTGCCGTTTACCTCATCCATGCTAGAAGCTTTCCATTATCCACATCCAGAATAATGCTAAACCACCTCCAAAATCCCACCAAGGAGAGCATGAATCTTTGAAGAACATCTAGGTACAAGCCATAATAGGAAGTTGTGCCTAGTGCAACAAAGCTTGAAAGACTAACAGAGGGAAACATTTTTTTAAAACATAGAACAAAAGCTTAGTATGAGAAAAAAGTACTAACCACTTTCTCCTATCTGAAATTTAATAACATCACATTTCATTCTAAAGTAATGCCATTCTTAAAGAACAACCAAGAAGTTACAAAGAAGTTTATATTTACAGGGAGCATATTTTGGAGCAAGCAACATACACCACATGCTCTTATATCTGTATTAAAAATGAGAGTCAGGATGATTGTCAAATCAGAATAAGTGGGAGTGACTACATTTGTGAAGAAGGAATTTAAAAATTCTAGGATGCTGATTCAAGGGGAAAATACCTTAGGATCAAATAGACTTGGGAGCCTACCATTGCCAGATTTTGAGATAATATTCAAATGTATTTGAATATATTTGTGTAGCTCCCCTAAAACTTACTGAATTTATTGAAGACAGGAGGAAGCTATAAAATACTTCTAAGAAGCCTCCCTGAGTGAGTGAGAAATGAGCAGAAATTGGAATCCAGTTGGAAAGCCAATCTTGTGAAAATGAGTACTGGAAAAGGAGCATTCTGAGTAAAAAGCACAATAACTAATACATGTGCTGTGTATTTGCCTTATCAAATAAGTCTTTCAGATGCCTGCAGCCTTTGAAGCACACAGAATTCATTCTGCTCTGTGTATGTCTGCCGAAGGAATCACACCAAACACCTTTCTTAATCATGTGAGTCACATACTCAAAAGCTCTCAGTTGCTCCACAGGGCCTAGAAATGGAAGCTAGGGTCACCTTTTCAGGTGCTTCATTCTTCTGTGACCTCTTATCAGTACTGATTCTTTGCTTAGTCCCAACTTTGACCCTTCATTTCATTTGTGAGACATCTACAGAGGATAGTTGTCCATTTCTTAAATGTGAATCAGTCCTTTTCTTGATTTTGTAGGCTTCCCATGCTTTCCAGAGGCTAAACAAAATAACATAAATGACCTAAAGTTTGGTTAAAATGCCACTTTTTCTATAAAACTCCCAGGGATTCAAAGTAATGAATGATCTACATGTCTGAACTGCACCACTTTACACTTGCCTCACTGCTTTTACCTGATAGAAGAGGAAGAAAAAGTATCCTAGCATTAATTGTAGCAAGGTAGGGCAGATACTGTAAAGTTAACCACACTTAATGTCCGCTTGGTGTTACTTATGTATTCTTCCTCCTCAGTGAGAGCGTGAGTGAGCCAAGAGCTTGCAGGGTTGCATTTCTGTGCATCTAACTGGCGCTGAATATCCAGTGAGTGATGACAAAAGCGATAGGCATAATGTACATTTGTTGAAATTAAAGAAATTCAGCGTTTCACTCCTACATCTTGACACAGAGTAAGTGTGTACAGACTCCTGTGTAGAAGTAATAAGACACCCAGGTACTGGTCAGTTTAACCGGACTCAAGGCCTCCTCTTAGATAAGTGAGAAATTAAACTTCTGATGTCCATAGTGAAATGTGCAGTTAAGAGGTAGAGCCTCCTTGAGGAGGTGAGTCACTGGGCATGGCGTCTTTATAGGTTATATTTTTCATAGGTGCTTTCACTCTGCTTTCTGCTTCCCGACCACAATGAGGTGAACAGTTTTGCTGCATAGGACCTTCCAGCACGGCATTCCTACCCTGGAGCCAGCCAACTGTAAAGGGAACCTCTGAAATCCAAAGCCAAATTAAACCTTCTCTCCTTTAAACCAGGTGTTTTGCCCCACTAGCAGAAGAGCTGACTAATACAGTCATGCTCAGCGTCAAGGGCAGAGGTGAAAATTACTGCACATGTGCTGCAGTGGGGTGTTTGTGCTGTGCAAGCTCTAGAATGTTCACCATCCCTGGTCTAGGTCATGTGATCCTGATGCACAGAGAGATGAGTTGTCCCCTGATTCAGGGAAGAGAGACATAGTTTTATATAACGTCACAATTATTATTCAAGGGAATGGAAAGATCACAAATAGAGAATCAACAAAAGTATTTAAACTTCTAGATACAAGCAAAACACATGGATAAAGAAAATGTGGCACATATCTTGTAGAATATTCTTCAGCCTTAAAAATAACAAAATCCTGTAATCCACAGCAACATAAACAGGACTGCATATCATTACGGTAAGTTAAATGAGCCAGGCAAGGAAAGGCAAGCATCACAGGATCTCACTCACAAGAGGAAACTAAAAAATGTATCTCACTGAAGTTGAGAACAGAATCTTGGTTACCAGAGGCCAGGAGAGCAGAGGGGAGGGAAGGAAGGGGAAGGGCTGCTTATGGAGTGCTAATCCAGTGAAGATCTCGTGTGGAATTCCTCAATAAGGTGACAACAAAGAACAAGAGTGAGGTGCACATTTCAAAAAGCTGGAAGAAAATATTTTGAAGAGTTTCACTATAAAGAAGTAACAAGTGTTGTGAAAGATCGATATGTTTAACCTGATTTAAATATTATACAATTATACATGCACCAAAATAGCATGCTATTCATTTCTATGTACAATTTGTATGTTCTTATGTATCCATTAAAAGTAAATATAAAGAATTACCTCTAGTGCCAGATTGCCTGAATTTGAATGTTACTTTTTAATACTTACTATATTTTTTAGTGTGGGAGGTTATATAACCAACTTTGTCTGATTTTCATAACCACAAAAGTTGCTAGTAACACTATGGTGAAGTATTTGCTTTAGTTTGGCTGCTATTATAAAATACTGTGGAATAGGTGGCTATACACAGCCCCAGTTCTGGAGGCAAGTGAGTCTATGACCAAAGTGCTTGCAGATTTGGTGCTGCTAAGGGTCTGCTTTCCATTCCATACATAGCTATTTTCTGTTGAGAGTTCACAGGACAGAAACGGTGAGATCCCTTTAACCTCTTTATATAAGGGTGCTAATCCCATGCAGGATGAGTCCCCTCTCATAATCTAATTACCTACAAAGACTTCACCTTCTAATACTGTTACACAGAAGATTAGCATTTCCTTATAAGAACTGGGGAGAGATGGACAAGAACATCTACTCCATAGCAGCATGGCTTAAGAAATTCATAAAATGCTACACATAATAATGAGGAGTTTTTAATGAGTCATTACTCCTACACATTGAGAAGTATTTATTATTGACTTATTCTATATTTCATAGTCTAGCCAATCCTTGTACTCTAGTTAGAAAATATAATCCATTGTAATTTTATTCCAGAGTAAGCCATGGACAACTTAGAGAAAAATCAAAGACAGCAAAAAAGTAATTGAAGATACAAAATCTACTCATTTGTGAACATATTAAAGAATTTGTTACTTGGGAGAAAAGTATATAAGACAGTAGCAAATTTCTTGCCATGTTCCCTGGCACATGGAATAGCCCAATGTAGGTGAAGTGTTATGATAAGCAGAATAATATCCTTCCAACAATATCTGCGTCCTAATGGGGTCCTGTGTCCTAATGTTTTGGGGTGCTACAGTCTCCTCCTAAAGATAATTTCTAGCTTCTGTCCTGAGCACATAATTGATCATCACGAGCAAAAAGTAGTAGAATTTTACATTTATTAAAGGTAGAAATAGAAACATTTGGTGGAGAATGAATTTGGATCGGTTGAAAGCAAGCCAGGGTGAGAGGAGACAACTGTGAAAGAATGGGTGCTCCAGGGGCTGGGGATATAGTTCAGTGGAATAAGTGCTTGCCCAGCAAGCGCAGGGTCCTGAGTTTGATCCCCAGTACCACACACACACACACACACAAAAACAAAGAATGGGTGCTCCAGCCTCAGAGGCAGGTGTCTTTTGGTATGTCTCACTCCCAGTCTGGTGCCATCTTGTGGAAAATCTGCTTGAGTTTTCCCCAGAAGAATTAAAGACAGGACTCTCTGATTGGTTGCATGTACAGTATTTTGGGGACTGCTCCACCTGAGTGTCCCAGGCTTTTGCAATTAACAGGTCATATCCACTTTCCCCACCAATCTGCCACAGCCTAATCTCCTGCCTTGCTAATCTCTGAATTTTATCGGCAATGAAAAATTTGACTTTGTATGTTGTAGTATTAGTGAGAAGGTGTGGGTGAGTTAGAGTTCACTTAAAAATCTAATTCTTATTTTAATACATTTGAGGCTGTTCTACAGTAATAATTGACTTGGTTAAAGTCCATTGGAATGGGAACTCTTTGAAATAAAAGAACGTGTATAGCTAAAGCACTCCATACATTGGCAAGTATACATCAATAAAATCTAGCATACTGTATCAGTCAGGGTTTATTAGAGAAACAGATTTAACACAACATATACAAATCTACAAGAAATTACAAGTTTGCCTTACAATGGTCAGCCACAGAGTTGGATCAGGAAGTGTGCAGAGGGCGTCTGCACGCTGGAGGCTGAAGAGTCCAGTCCAAAGCCTGGAGCTCTTGGCAGTGTCTGTGCAAGTGTGTATCAGGAGGCTGATGGGTCTGCGATGGAATCCTGAGGGGTCTGTGATGAAGGCTGAAGACTCTGCACCATTAGCCAGGAGATGACCACTGAGCTGAAGGGGAAGCCTGGAGCTCCTCCAAAGAACCAGCAATCAGTCCTTCCATTTCCCTTTTATTTTATGCAGCCTACCTTCCCTGGGCTGGGAGTCCTCTACACCCACACCATCTCCAGCCCCTCCTCTTACACAGGCTCAGGAAGAATACAAAGTAAGGACCCTGGCTCCCAGCTGAGTCACATAGTTAACCTTCTAAACTTCTCAAGTTGGCCCAATGAACATCCCAGAACAGGAAGGGCATGTCTTCTATATCCTGTGATGTAGAAGTGCTGATTTATTTAGTTAAGCTTCTAGGTTCCTCATGTTAATACAGTGTATCAGCCGTCACACACAAAAAGATGGCAGATGGATTGTGAACATGCTGTGGATTCATGCAACCTGTTAAGGGTTGGACACGAAATTTCCACAAAATTCTCACATGTGAGGAAGGTGATTGAATCATGGGGGCTCCTGTACCCATCAGCAGACTCACCCATTGGTGAGCTCAGGACCTGAATGACTGGTAGGAAGGGGACCTGATTAGATGTGAGTCCTAGAGGTATGTTTTTATATCACTTCTTCCTCACAACTCTGCTTCCTGGCTGCCTTGGCTGGAGCAGCCTTCTGCTTCTCTGCCATGACATTTCTGCCTTGCAGCTACCTAACAATGGACTGAATCCTTTCAAATATAAATCAAACCACAGCTGTCTTTCTTTAAGTTTGGGGTTGTTAGGCACTATGTCCCGTTATTGTGAAAGTGACTAACACACAGGTATGTAGTTTCTCCTGTTTTGAGCTGCCAGTTCCCACTGATGGGTTTCACTGCTTCTCTAAGATTCCTCCTGAGTCACTATGGCGACACCCAATGGAGGCCATGTGCTATGGAGCTGAGATAATATGGTGCTGGTCACAGGAGGCCATGTGCTAAGCACCGCCCTTCTTCTTCTGAGTCAAATTATAGCTTCCTACTTCCCTTTATGTAATATCCTGTTTCTTTTCCCACACTCCTGCCCAATCCCAGCCTGCCACTTCGGGGGGTCCACCCCCTAAACTCTGCCTCAAGTCTAGCCCTATCTAGTTTTTGTCCCTAGGCCAGGCCTTCAGAAGCTCCATGCACTTCCTTTCTACTGTAGTCTGCTCTGTGCCTGCAATAAAGGCATTTTTATTGTTTTACATCTTTCTGCACAGAAAAACCTATCTCTCACAAATATGACTTCTATTGGCTTTGTTTCTCTCTCAATCTCTCTTTCTCTGACCCCTCTCCCTTGTGTATTTCTTGCTCTTATTCTGCTTGCTACCTTTGTGTTGAGGTCTGACTAAGTTACCCATCTCCATCTGCCTTTTGTTTGAATTTATGTGTACTGACCAGGAGATGGAGCATGCCATGAACTTCCACCAAATCTTGGTGGACAGAAAGTTGTTTCTGAGTGTTTAGATTGTTCTTGGGATGGTTGTAGAAATAGATCTAGACTACCTGCCAGAGAAATACAGAATTTAATCAGTCTCTAGGGCAAAACATCATTCACTGGATTCAAAACTGTCTGTGACTTCATTTACTGTAAAACCCAACAAATACACTGACTACTCTATAATCATGAAGACTTTTGAAATGCATTTACATAGATTATACTCCCAGTAGGATAAATATCAGTCCTATATGCTTATGATTGATGTATTTTATTTCACCATTTATTTGATGGTGACACTGGGGTCTTATAAACACCAATTTTTCCCTTTTCTAATAGCTTGTGTTTATCACTCTCACTGCCTGGTTTGTTAATTCTTACTTGGACATCCTATGGGGCTTTAAAAATAATATTTTAATTGAATGCCATGATGCAAAGGCCTAGCACCAAGGCATTCTTTATTAAATTTTTCAGTGCACTATCTTTCTTCAAACTGGATTTATGCCTCCTGGATTAATTTGAGTACTTAAATTTTACCTCAATTTATTTAAGATCTTTTCTATGAAATTAATTTAAAACTTTCCTCTGTTTGTAAGGTGTATTTTGGCTCAGATATATGTGGCTGATCATATTGTTTCCATTGTCTTGTGAAATGATTCATTTTAAAAATATGCTCTGATATTGATAGTCTGAGGCCTTTTGCCTCAGAATTTACCTTAGGCATGTATTAATTGACTGACAAAATACAGCCTAGTGTGCCTTAGTGCTATATTCCTAATTCATGTGAACAAGTGCCTTCCAAGAACTTGCCGTGGGCAGTCTAATATCTTATCTCTTGCCTATCACTCACTTAATCTCGGGGTCTGTTCTTTCTTTTGCAGGATGGTAACCTTAAATTTGTTGGTTTTTTTTTTCTTTAATCTTCCAAAGGATGAGATTGCAACCTTTGCTTAAAATGCATATTCGTGGTTTTTATTCATCGTTTTTACTAAAAGTCAACCTAAAATATCTTTAAGTATATCATGAGTTTTAACTGTCTTTGTTGCTACATCTACAAATGCTGGTGAGTGATTTATCATGATGCATTTGCCTGTTTCAGTTTGTTCTTCTATATTTAAATTCTTTCAGAAAAGGAAGAGTACGATGAGAACTCTATTTTTATCTCAAAATATTTTATATTTTTGAATATTTTATATTCTGAAATGTTTTAGTATTTCAGATTTGTTCTTTGAATTCAGATTAATTTTAGTTAGTTCTGTTTTGTTTTCACTAAATTTGCAATTTCGCTTTAATTACATATGTGTATATCTTTGTGTCACTCTTGTCTACACAACAATGCTATTTACTCAAAAGATTTGAGATAGGAGAAAAAGACAGGAGAAGAGGAAAATCATTGTAGAATTACACTCTTGAGAAAAAATTAACAAACACTATAGTTTTAGCATGCAAGTTACCCAAGTGTTCTTCCCTTGTAGAAAATTCACTCAAAAAAAGATCAAAAGCTTCTAAGGATCTACAGAACCAATGAGCCTGGGTCATCCCCTTCACCTGTAAATTGTGCTCAGGACACAGATATCAGTCATTAAGGACGTGGCAATATTAGTGGGCTCAGTATCTCAATTTCAAGCCCATGTAAACAGATGGTTTGCATTCTAACACATCCGCCAGATGAAATGCATAGGAATACACAGCCAGCATCACCCAAGTGAAGGACACCTCTAACAATTCAGAAATATCCAATTCAGGGAAATATTGTGACCTCTTGGGGGCCTCCATTCCATTCTCAAAGAGCGTGTACTTTTGAAATTCTACCTAATAAACCTCTTCATGCCTCTCATGAACACTTCCTGAAGTTTCTTTTGCTATGATGGAGGTCAGTAAACCTACAGCTACCTGGGAGTGCACTGAGTTAAGGTCCCCTTTTCCATTTTGAGGAGCCTCTTCAGACCCTGTCAGTGACAATATTTCTTGATGATAGCTCACTTTTGGGGAAGGAATCCTTTGTTGAGTGACCTTATTGCTCCCTAAAAGAAATGAATTAGGATTGTTATTTTTACATTAAAGTAGCTACAGATGGGTAGCATGGGATCTGGACTCCAGAAGCCCACTCTGCTCCTTTATATTGCAGCTTCTTTTGCTTTTAGGATCATTACCTACAACCAAATTATCGTGTAAGTCCATAAAAGGAGATCATTCTAGTATCGCCATGTTGCATTATTTGGGAGAGCAAATGATGTTACTATCAATATTAATCCTGAGAAAAATAATGTTAGAAAACACTTTTATCTTGTATTGTATATTAGTGTTTTAGCTACTACTTGACCCACAGCAAACAGAAATTAAGGACATTGTTCCAACCGACATATACTTCAAGAGGAGGAGTATGTAGTTAAAACCCAAGTAATCTCTTTCCAAAAGCACTTAATGACTCTCTTTTATTATATAAATTCTCTGAAAGGAATCGTTTCTTGTTATGATGTTGATGTTTATTATGATGAGGATGGAGATATAACAATGAAAAGGTAAAGCTAATACTCCCACTTCAGTTTTTTAACCTATCAACTATATAACACATAAGCTACAAAAGCAATTTTCATTGTATTACTTTTTACCTTTGCAGTTTTCAGAAAAACTCCCTAGTAGAATACATAGTACATATGTTGAAGCAGCTACTTTTCATTTTATCAATTAAAACTTTAATTGAATTTAGTCCTTGAGTATGATAATTGGAATACACTGACTCTGAGTGACATTATTATGTTTTACGACAGTGTTTTGTAAAATAGTAATTATTTATCTGCCAACTCATGTTTTCTATTGCACTGAGCAAATTGTAAATTGCTTGTTATATTAAAGAAGATTTAATAAAAATTGTTTTTCAAAGGATATTTTAAGACAGGTTATTTCAAAATTAAAAGATTGAAATAAATTTTGAGTAACTTACATTTTTAGATTATACATTGAGGAAATTAGCTACCTATAAAGAAATAGTCTATCTATGTTTAACAAAAACCAGAGCAGTTTAGTTTCTCTAACATTTCTTTTTTTCTCTCTCTCTTCATTCTCAAAAGACAGTAGAATAGGTACTGTGAACATTCCTTACAAAAGCACTCATTTGTTTTCTAAATTCAGTATTGCCACAGTTTAAATCCCGCTGTAGTAGGATTTGCCAAAACACTCGGAAAGTCTGAAACCTTGCTTTTCTATGAAAGATAACACTTCTGTAAAATCTTCAAAAGAGCTAAATTTTCATCCTTTTCTATGATTGTAGACTCCATACCTGCAGGTCACATTCTGGAGAACAAAACCAATAAGGAAAGGCTAGAATTCCCCCTTAAAAGTCAGACAAAAATGGTAGCCAAAGTCTATGTAGAAGCAGAAGAAAATATAGAGAGAATATATAGATGCTAAAATTATATATAATTTTTATATATTATATATATGAAAATTACTGAATGTGTTGACATATTTTTCAATGTCTCCATTTTGGAGCAGAATTATTTTAACTTAGACTAAATACAGAGAAACAAAATGATACATGATTTTCACAGAGTTGTTTCAAAGATTTCAAAAGTATCAATAGCATTGTTCAAATGTGCCATGTGCACTGAGCAGTACTTGTGTATAATTATTTTGCATTTTCAGTAGATTTAACATGTAAAGTGCTTAGAGTTATTTATGATTTTTCCAGACATACCATTTTCTTTCAGCAATGCCTTTGGCTTTTAAACATTGTTTTCCATTAATAAAAGAAAATGACATTTTGAAATGAGGAATGAATATATGCTTTAAATAAATTGTGTATGATTTACAATCTTAAATCTGGCATTTAAATAGGGTTATACAATTCAAAATGTATTGTCTCATTACATGGTTTAGGTTGGAAGTATAAACCATTGTTCATAATCTTGCACTTCCATTAAAATGTCTTGTTTCCATCCTAAATATTAGAACAAATCTTTATGATATGAAGCAGATGTAGTTAATTGGCTAAGCAATAGTGGTACATTGTTTAGTCAGAAGGAAGGTATATTTCATTTTGGAAATACAGAAATTATCTTCTAGAACAATGCAGCTTGTATTTTATCATAGCTATTAAATTTGTATTACTCATACAGATTGTTCTTTAGAAATACAGCTTTATCAAACATTGCTGGTGAGTAACATTTATAAAATGCCCTCTACTGCCTTTCATTGTTTATTAGCCATCTTCCTAACTTGAATACAGGATTCAGAGTTCATATTTGGGAGCTCTTAAAAATACTTATTTTTCAAATGTTTTTCTGTTGGTAAAAGAAAAACAGGGTTATTGAAAGGCCTGTGGCACAAAAGATCATGTGACTTAAAAGGTAGTCCATGATTTATGACATGGTTACCACCCATCACTGAGTAAATGAGGCTTGAAACTGACTAATGTTCTTCTTCATTTTGTTTGTTGGAGGCATTTACATCTTCCTCTGGGTATTTTTCATTGCTATATTTTAAAATAGTTGGGGAAATCTTGAACTGTTATCCATTTTTAATTACATTTGAGAAATAGTACATTAGATCCAGTATTACTGGGAATTCTTCGTAAACTTCTTTTGCGTGTTTTGGATAATATACACAGTGGTAAAGTAAGAATACTAGGATCAATACCAAAATCCATTTAAGATCCACAGCATTTCTTCAAATGGCCAGTTAAATATTTGCTACTTTGCTATGACTTTATCAAATCAGACAAATGAATGAGGTCATTCCAATTTCATCTTATAAAAAAATTCAAACCAACTGGAATAAAAAATACGCATGAAATTATACTTCTGTTCTACAAAGTGGTATAATAATATAAATAAATTCTTGTTTTAAGAAGAAAAAATGCATTATATAAAATATTTGGTTATTATATGCTATGAGATTAACAGGTTTCAATGCACACGACCAGCTTTTTCTTTTCTTTCTTTCTTTTCATGACCAAGTATTAGCTCAAATCAGATTTTTATTAACTTTCTTTAGAGTTTCAGACTAATCCTACTAAGCTTATCCCTGGATGTTGATGTTTAATGCATCAAAGATTCATTTAAATTAAATTATGAGGTAAATAATTCATTCTTAGGAAACTTACCAAGCACACAAATTTTATTTCAAGGATCAGGAGTAAGTGGAAGTGAAGAGAACTGATGCTAAATATAGCACCAACACTTTGCTATCAGGTTGTCTTGGAAAAAGAACCTGAAATACAATGCAAATGATAACGTACAAGAGTTATTTAAAGTTCAGCAAGTCATTGAAAATTCAAGGTAATATTATTTCAGAGAATATGGAAAAGAACAGTGGTTAAAACTGTAAGATCCTGATCAATTTTGCTTTAAATAACCTTTTGGTACTTTGTATGATCCACGAGTATGTTCACATCTTCAAAGCTTAGTTCAATTCCTAAATTAGAACTGTAACAATGCTGCCTATTTTTTTTTATTTATTGTCAATAAAAAGTGAAGCACAGCATAGAAAGCCTTAGCAGAGTGTAAGACACAGTTATCCTCAGAGCAGAGTTTTCTTCAAGAGAATACATAATGTGGAACATAGTATAAGAGCTAGAAGTCTGCATTTGGGTGGATTTTATATGCAGTCTCTGCTCTTTTCCTGAGTTGACAGATGCTTGGGAAGTTCTTCACAATTTCTTTGTGTACATGACCTCCTGAAAATCTAACATTGACACAACAGATGTTCTTAGAGGCAGGAATACACGTGTATGTCTAGCACAAATTAAATACTTCACAAATGTTAGGTAAATGACTTTGGTTGTTGCTGTAAGCTATGGAGAAGAATGTTTCTCATGGTAGGTGCTGGTGGACTATGCTGGAGTACAGAATAGGCTCAACAGCATTAGCTGGAAGATGGATTTGCCCACTCAGGACAAAGGTGATCTATTCTGGATCTGCTTATTCCCTTTAATTCTGTGGAGCTTGGTGGTACTGGTGATTTCTGATCTAGTAGTACAGGATGAAGAAGTGATTGGCAAGCTTTGAAGAATGCAAAAGAGGCAAAATCAGAGAAACTTTTTTTTAACTCAACAGTGTAGTATATGTGAATTCAGTGAAAACTTGACCTTAAGCTGCTGCTTGTCTCATTCACTTTCTTCACCATATATTTTATAGTCTTTTCACATTTTTTGAAACCACTCTTACCTTTGTGTCCTATAAGTGTTTTTATATGAAAGTAGGTGAACATATTCTGAATCAAATTCCTCCATCATGTTTGAGGAATCCCAGCAGTAGTGACCACAGTTCTGGTTTGTTGTCATGTGGCAAATATGTTCAGATAAGCACTAGAAATTTAAAATAATGAAATGGCACCATCAGTTTCCCTTAAGGAAAAATTTTGAACGGGGTAAATGAATAACATATTATTTTAAGAGATTGGTTATCTCCCCCTTTTTACTGTTTTCTACAGGAGAAATCCATCAAAATGATGTTACAGAGAACTAGGTCACTCAGAAGGGCTTGCCTTCAGCCACAACAATAGCTAAAATTAAAGAAATGTAAAGGGCCCGGAAAAAAATTGAAAATTAGAATGACAAACAGAGAAATACAGAGATGCAAAATAAAGACATTAACTTGAACATGGTATTTAAAAGGAAAGTCTACGTGGTAAAGTCACTTCAGAGACAAAATGAGGGAAATCGCAAAGAAATAGTTTAAAGTGATGATGAGAAAGGACTATTCCCTTTTCAGAGTTTAAAAAACTATGATTTCTCAGACTGAAAAAATCAAGTCTCAATCAAAAGGAAAACTGTCAAACATGTTCACTGCTTAGCACTTATGGTGAGCTTACAAAGCTTCAAAAGCCTTAAAAATCTACTGAAATGTAAAAATGTTTCCTTAAATAAAAACAATAATTAGAATTACTGTAGTCTTCCCTTTATGAAAGTAACTGTCAGAAGATTGTTGATCAATTTAAAATACAGAGTAAGGGGCATGCGGTAGAGTGTATTATTATACTTTAGTACCTTTAAAGTGTCTACTTCAGAGGTGATATACACAGGCACCTCTTGGAGAATTACTAAAGCAAGCACTTGC
Source organism: Dinomys branickii (assembly GCA_004027595.1). Classification (NCBI taxonomy): domain Eukaryota; kingdom Metazoa; phylum Chordata; class Mammalia; order Rodentia; family Dinomyidae; genus Dinomys; species Dinomys branickii. Next base: position 114,810 of record PVLD010002155.1, read on the forward strand.
CTGAGGAAGAGAGAGATTGAGTCAAACAAAATCAGTTTTATGCAGAAGTAATAATAAACAAAGAAGCTATAAAAATACTGGTATTTTAAAGTAAGCACCAGAAAATTTCATAATGATGACCAATACAATGCTTTAAAAACTGAAACAAAAATTAAATTACAGGAAATTAGATGGAGTGAAATTTAATGTGAGTTAATGTCTTTGCATTATTCAAAAGCACAGCAAAAAAACAAAAATTTTGTTAAGTTAAGCAGAAAAATAATGATGGGCATAAAATATGCTGAGTTATATATGTTAAAATTGTTATACGCATTCTAGAATGCACTAGAAATACCTAACAAAGCTTAGAATGTACATGATTATTTCTTACATGTGTTTCAGATGCTTTTACTCTAAATGTACTTACTGTTTTCAGACATAAAGAATGATGCTATTTTTATATAATGGAGTATTATTCAGGTATAAAGAAAGACAGTTTTGGGGACTTTGTAGGCAAGTGGTCAAAACTGGAGTCCATACTCATAAGCAAAATAAATCTGCGGTACATGAGCAGGCAACGCATTATATCACTGGTGTAAGAACCCGAGGGTGGAAATATAAACTAAGAGACATGAAGGAAATCTGTTCAAAAGCAAAGAACAGATGGGATGAGGGAAAGGAGAAAAGAAAGAGGCAAAAATGTATGTATGTATATATGTAGATACATATGTGCAGGAGGGCTAACATGGTTTTACTATTGTATTATATCACTTAATGCTAAGGAATAATTGATGACTGGTTATTCGATCAGTCTTGTATGTCTGTATGTGTTCTCCTGAGCATACACTTTGAAGATATCAATATGCAAAGCAGCAACTATTGTTGGTTTTCTGTTGCTTTGTCTATAATTCAATCCTGATCTTACTGTTATTGTGCTACTTTGTGCCTCTTTGTTAATGCTTTCCGGTTACTTTTTTTTTTTTTCTGTTGTTGAGTTAATTGTTTGACCAATTTTGCATGTCTGTATTGGTGTTCATGAATATACACTTCGAAGATATCAATAGGTAAAGCAACAACCATTGTTGAGTCCATGTCACCTTGTCTGTAAATCAGTTTTGATTGTACTATTTCTTATGCTACTTTGTGTCTGTTTAATGTTTTTGTGCTTTTACTTAAAAAAAAGAAGAATGATGCTAATTTCTGCATTGTTTATCATAAAAAGAAACCAGAAAGAACATAAATACCCATCAGAACAAAAATGGATAAAATGTGGTAAATTTGTACTTACTTATCATACAACAATGCAAATAAACACATTTTATCTGTGGGTATAAATTTAGATTATAAAACTTATTGAGTTAATCATAATGTTCTGGTTTTCTGTGTTGCCATAATAAATGATCACAAACAAAGTGTTTAGACAAAATAAATGCATTAGAGCTTTCAGAGCAGAAATCTGCCATAGGTCTCATCAGACTAACATTAGCATGATTTTAATGGTTTTGGAATATATTGCTTTGTGCAAGATGCAGTGTCTTTTTCTTGTTCATTCAGACCTAAATATTTAATTTTTTGTTTTTATAGTATTGATATGTCTACTTCTTTGCAGCCTGTGGGCATGGAATTTGTCTTTAGTACCTAGAGAACTTTTTCTAGTTTGGGCACATGACCTGTGTATCCCCAAACCAGCAACAAGTGTCAAGCTCTTCTCATATTACTATCCCATGAGTTTTTCTGCCTGTCTTCTATCACTGCATCTTTCTATGTACAACCAGAAAATATTGTTCAAGTTAAAAGTGTTAAATGATTGCACTATGTCTACCTAAATGATCTAAGATGAAATAGCTATTTCAAAGTGACATTAATTCAAATGGAAAATTCCTGTTGCTTAATATGGTGACATTTGCTTGTTTTCATGTACTCAGCATAAATTTGCAGGGGAGGGGAGTTATCTGCCTGTCATGGTCTAATTTTTTGCATATAAAAATTTGCTTATGCCCGCACATTGTTTTCAGGTCAATTTCATCATCTGAAGGTTTCCCAAATTGAGCCCATTATATCATCAAATAAAAGTCCAAAACCTCCATGAAGTTTTATCATCTCAAAATCTGATCATGTGAGTAAGGTAGAGAATAGTTCTCATAGAAAGATAAATTGTCAGGGAAAAGAATCTGGGAACTAAAAGAATAAATACACCCACTGGTATAAAATCTGCACATTTATGACCCTGTGAAAAACTAAAATAACTTATATATTGCAAAACTGCAATGATAGGACAGGGGTAGGCTAAAAGGTTCATCTCAATAATAAAAAGTGAGAAAACAAGTATAAAAATGGAATCAACAATATTATGCAATTTAAATTCAGCTACACAAATTCCATTAAGTTTCAAGGTTTATAGAATAATCTTGCACAATTTGCATCTGTCGCCTCAGAATTATCCTTACTTTTTCATGGACATTAACAGGTTTTTGGATTAAGTAGTTTTATTTATTTATCTATTTATTTATTGGTACCAGGAATTGAACTCAGGACCTTGCTTGCACTTGCCAGGCAGGTGCTTGTGCCCGTGGAGCTATATCCCCAGTGGGTTTAGTAGTTTTAAACACTGTATTTCTTATTGCAGGAATTTGGTGAATTTAACAGACTTTATTATTTCAAGTTTACTTTGTTCCTTTCATTTCATTCTGAAGTAGTTCTATTGATATAGATTTGCCAAGAAGCTTGTGGGTCTTCCATGTATGACACAAAGATTCATTGCTTTAGAAAAAAGGACTTGCACAGTGATGTCTGCTACATAATCCAGTATGAAAGCATTTCTGAAAAACTTAAGGAACTCAAGTAACGCTATGTATTATTCTTGGATGGGAAGGTACATTGACACAAAAGCATGGGAGGGATACACAGTGAGTTCATTACAGAATTATAAATGTCATAGAATTTTAAATGGGAGTGGAAAAAGAAAGGTATTTTTGAAACCCTTTACTTCTACCTGAGTGTATTTTATTTATTTATTTATTTTGGCAGTACTGGGGCTCGAACTCAGGACCCTGCGCTTGCTAGGCAGGCGCTTATTCCACTGAGCTATATCCCCAGCCCTACCTGAGTGTATTTTAAATTTATCACTTTTTTGTGAAGAAAAACTACTCAACATGAGCATTTGTTAAATTCTGGATGATACATATCCATGTGTCTGTTATTTCTTGTAGCTAAAAAAAATTGTACCATATACAGGAAAAGACAATGTTCAGGTAGTTGTTTTGATAAATGGATTTTAGGCCAACAGGCTTACAAGCATTCTTCGTTAAACATTCAGCCGCTTACCAGTGGGCTTTCTGGAGCAAGCCAAGGCTCCTAAAGATGCTGTTTTGTGGCGACAGATGGCCAGATAGGTATTACCTGAACATTTAGCATATGCTTCTCTGTGGAGTCAAAAATTGCTTTCTGGGTGTTGTTTTGCATGGCTTTCATTACAGAAGTAGACAATGATTATTAATCTCCTTGAGCACCACTATTTGTCCCATGAGAATGTACACAACTGCTCGGAGATTCTGTTAAACTTTTAAAAGCTCAACTATACTGTTCTTTGATGCTGCTATCTGTTTGGTTTAATTGTTCATATTTTATTTGTGCACTGTGCCATTTTAGTTTCTGACCTTTAGTTCATAAAACATTATAAACAGTATTAATGACAGCATCAAACATACAATAGTGAGAATTTAATTTCTCTTTATGAAAAAATTTGGGTTTTTTTCATTTTAAAAATTAAAAACTGACAAAACAACAATGAAGACAAAAATCAAAACAACACAAAAACAACAAAAATGAAACATGACCTCAAGACAAAAATGATAGAAATTACAATGGTTGCTAAATTACATTCTATTACCTTCAACAAAGTTGCTCAGTCTATTAGGCATAAGAATGTAAGATTAATCAAACAATCAAAGACAGCAACATGTAAAAAACAACAATAAAAATAATTTTTAAAAAACATTGGAAATGATGCAGAGTTTTACCATACAAAATGGTAGAAGTTCAACAATAATTCTTATACCGCACATTGTTTTCAGGTCAATTACCAAATTCAAGTGTGGAAAATTGGTCAAGAAAAAAAGAAAAATTTTAAGCATTGACTATTCCTCTCATTAAACTACAGACATTAGCAATACACCTATTCCACTATTCCAGCTACCTTTATATATACCTATAAATTTTGTCTTGCAGGCCTATGTCTGGTTATATGTGCAACCATTTTGAACATGACATTGTGTAGTATAACCACTATTGTTAATACCCTATTACCATGTTTTGAAATTCTGTATCATTTTTATTGCTGTTTTTTAATGTATTTGCTTTTGTTACTTTTTTTTTTTTCTTGAATGAAAAGCAATTTGTTCTAAAGAATCCCGAAGTGCTGCTAGATTTCTCCTGATCCGCACTTCTTCCCACTGGTGGTGACTGGGGTTTGACACTAGACTCTATCGCTCTTAACTGAAGAAAGAGAAATTTCAAGTGTAGATCAAAAGCAGTTTTCAGCTAAGGCAAAATCGCTCTCACTCACCCAGATCTGACAGGAGTTGAGAAAAGATCTTTTCAAGGAGCAGCAGAGGGAGGTTCTCATTTACTAAAAAGGACCATAAATAATAATTCTGCACTGTTTTCTGTCTTTTCTACCTTGCTATTTTCTCCCTTAATGTTGACTGGGAAACAGATTAGTCTTACCAGTCAAATGAGGAGAAACTAAGTATTACTTCACCTAATGTGAAAAATATTTATTTTATTATACTGAGTGATAAACACAAACATGTGTTATTTGATATGAAAATTATAGTCTGTGTTTTGTTAAACTAGCATCATCCAATTTCCCCCAAAAGCAAATTCCCTAATGCTTTCTCAGGTCACAAAACTCTAAGGAGGCCATGAATGGCAATCCAGTAAAATCTTATACAAAATATAACATTGTACTGTTTAATAAACTAATCCCATTAACATTAAGGCTTCTTAAACACTTCCAAATGTGAAAAAGCTGTCAAAAGTCCACAGAATGAAAAGACATATCCAGGTGAAAGTGCATAGAAGTTGAAATGCGTAATGTAAAAAATTTCATACTAATAATTCATGACTTAGTCTCTTGAGACAATAGGTATCAAAATCCTTTTAAGGTGAGTTTATTACAATTATTGTTTTCCAATTAGCCTATATTTGTAACTTTGATTTTTCTTTTAATCAACAATTAGTTGAAATTGTTTAAGAATTTTTAAATGGTGGAATATTGTGTTTATGTTCTTATTCATTCTGTTGTGCTTTTATTGGCTTCCAGTTTTATTATACAATGCTCAAATGAATAATTGTCTCCCTTTTAAAAGTTGTTATTTTGTGATCATAAACTTTTTACATATTAGGATATTAATAAGTAACGTAACAACAGCTTATTTCTTTTATCTAGATGTTTTAAAAGATATATTTGAAGCTCTATATATATTATGTGTAAAAAGTAGCAAGGCAAGTCTACCAAAACCTGAAAATATTTATAATATATAATTAAAAATAATTTTATCTTTCTTATATCCCAATTACTGAAGACACTTCATAAAAAGAGATGTCACTAAGTAGTGTTAATGTTTATCAAGTGTACTTATTAAAATGTTATATATTGCCCTGAATCAAGGTCAGCAGTTTTGTAAAGCTGTTGGTTTCAAGCAGGAGCCTAAAGTGGTATCTTTCTATGGTCTATTGACCATTTCAGAGCTTTAGAAATGTAATGGTCAATTCATTAGAAAGAAACAGCATAGCTTCAGCTTCGGAGACGCACCTCACAGAAGCCTCCTGACTCAGCCAGGGGAGAGCGGAGTTCCGAGAGCTGGTCCAGAGCTGGAGAGGGGAGGGCACAGCCAGGAAAAGAGGCAATGGCAGTCGGGAGCAGTTGTCGAATCCAGTGTGAGGATGAAAGGTTGTGACAGCCACTGGGCAGAGTCCCCACCCTGCGGCAACCTTCCTAATCAGCGCCTGGAGAGAATCAATGCAACTAGTGTACAGCCCACCACACCAGACTCTGCACGTGCCTCGAGGCGGCGGCCCCCTGCCTCTCTGCTGGGTGAGCCGCAACTGCCGCACAGCAGCAGGGAACCTCGGCAGCAAGCCTTGGCGGCTCCCAGGGATCCAGCCGAGGAGCAGACGGGGGCTCCAGCACTGCAATGGGAGGGAGATGCCGATGGAGGTGGATTGCGTGGCTCCACGCCCTTCTCACTCCAACATCAGGCAGGAAGCATGAGCTGGGTTGCAGGAACTCAGCTCCCACCCTGAACTCTCTCTGGGAGCACCTTGAGTCTCGGCGGCTTGAGCAAGCACCACCTGTTCCTGGCAACAATGGGACGAAACCATGGTCTTCAGGACTCACCCCAAACTATTAATGTGAGCACCAAGAGGGTCTCCTTACAGCTTGCACATATGAACCTTGCGTGAACCCATAGCAACAAATTAGATGAAAAGCAGCAGACTGGGAGTCTGAAAAACACCAACATACTCTACAGCAGACCCGAGAAAATCCTCCAACTCTATTCTACAACTATTCTTTAAACTCATTTCATACCCTGAAATAACACAGTGAGAATGAGCCAGGGAGATTTCAAGCCCTTATACCAAGCATCGTAAGTTTGTCCAATGCCCAGCTGCAAGGGGTGGGGAACGGTAATACTGGAGATCAGGAGGAGGGAGGAGGAGAAGAAAGGGCCTCCAGCATTGAGGCAACAGGACAGAGCCAAATGGGTCACCGAGGGTGACCCAACAGGGGTGCGTGCACCGCAGCTGCTCTGCTGTGGGCCCTACTGTGGGCACCCCACAGACTGGATCCATCCCCACCCATAGAGCGGCAACGGGGCGGAGCCAGGCAGTCCGCTGTTAGTATACGTGCTTTTCCACCTCCAACTATGGCAGTTTGTATACACCCATGTATGTTATAGTATAGGCTGAGGCAGCTATATCTCTTCCCAAGGCAAGAGCCCAGGGGTATAGATAAACCCAGGAGTACAGTTATTCTCACAAGGAAGATGACTGATTGAGTGGTAGGACAACAGAGATGAGGGAGGAGAAAAACTGAATGGTCAAATGGGCCATCATCTGTGTAACTGAGTAACAAATGTGAAGGTAACATTATGTAGGACAGAATCCAGGGCTAATTCCCTTCTATGTTCTCTATAATTTTGTATTTCCTCAATCGTTTTTGTATTAACAGAAGTGAAGATAACTTTATATTATACAGCATCCAGTGCTGATTCCCTACTATCTTCTCTATAATTTTGTATTTCCTTTAATATTTATGTGTTAACTAATGTGAAGGTAGCATTATGTAATACAATATCCAGGGCTAATTCCCTACTATATTCTGTATAATTTTGTATTTTCTATATTGTTTATGGCTTATTTTGGTTCATATGTCTCCATTCTTTTGTCTTTAAAATAAATAAATAAATAAAATGTTATAATTGCTTTTTCAGTAAAACATGAAAATATGAATATTAAATTTTAGATAAGAAAAGCATATTATAAGAATTAAGAATCAAGGAATTTGGCTGATATGTGCTATCAAAATATTTAAGATTATTTTGTTTTATTTGGCTTTTTATTGACTTTCAGGGAAAAAGGGTTGATCTAGAACCTTCATTACGAGCTACATCCCCAGAACTCTCTTTTATTTTAAAAGAGAGAGAAAGAGGGCCTTGCTAAATCACTAAATTCCCACCGTAGGCTTAAACATGCTATTTGCTTGCCTCAGTCTTTCCAAGTGCTGGGGTTCTAAGCATGTGTCATCTCACCTGGTTCTGATTTTCACTTTTAACAAAATATTATAACCAAAGGCCTCAATTCAACCAAGGTCATGTGAATATCAAACATTATACTTCTTTGTTACTAGATGTCCTTTCTGAATTTCTGAAAACTGCAGTTACAGCTTTGCTGTGTGTGGAACACAGTCATTTTGCTTTTAAACAATGCAGGAATTCAAATACTTTAAAATATAATATGATAGAAGAAAGAGTAATATTTCTTCTACAATGACTGCTAGTATCAGTCAGATTAGACTGTGGTAGCTACATATATCAATGGCTTGTGACAACTCAGGCATCTTTATCATATCCATAATGTGTGGCTAATGACTTTTTCCAGTTCTCTGAATAACCCTGTAAGAAGAAAGCCTTATCTAGGATATGCTACCTTCAAGTTTAAGGAAAAATAGAATTACTGAGAATGGAGATTCCAGGACACACCTTTCAAGAACATACAAATGCAACTTTCTGGGGCTTATGGCAGAGGGTAGAGTTATTGTATCATAGATATACATTCTATTTTTGTAGATACTACCAAATTGATTTTGAAAGTAAATGCAATAATTCATGCCCCAGCAGCACTGCATGAGTTTCCAATTCTTGCCTATATTTATTATTTTCTGTATTTCACATTTTAATCATTCTTGTAGAAGTGTGATACCACATTCTAGTTTCCCCTTGCATTTCCCTGGAGAATACCAGTGTGGAATAACTTAATACATGCATTGGCCTTTTGTCATGTACTTCTTTTTTTTTTTTTGGTGTTACCAGGGATTGAACTCAGGACCTTGTGCTTGCCAGGCAAGCACTTATTCCACTGAGCTATATCCCTAGCCCAGCACTGGCCTTTTGTGTACCATCTTTAGTGTCTAGTAAAATATTTTGTACATTTTGAGAGTTGTGTTGGCTAAACTTTTCTAATTCATTCACTCATTCTAATTGATTCGTTCATATATGTGGTTTCAATTATGTATTTGAATGAACAGAGCTTTCTAACTTTAATTTACCTATTTTCAGGCAAAGATAGAAATTTATGTCCCAATGAGAAATGTTTGCCATCACAAAGATTCTTTTCAGTGTTTCTTTCTAATTTAATCACACCTGCACAATGCTTGTTGTCCTATATGATGACACGTTCAAAGAATTTGGGGTTTATAATGTAAACAATTTAAGAATTCATTCGCCATAGTCCACCATGTGGCTCCTAAAGAATCATGTCTGTTTTATATATCAAGCATATTTACCTCATTCTGACATACTCAATGACTCAGAATATTACAGATTCTAAGCTACAGTTGTCTGATCTCTTGGACTTGCCTCACTGAATTGAGTCCTTGAAGAGGAACTTTCCTGAATGCATATTAAATATATAATGCAGTTAATGTATGTAAGTAACAAGGCTTCCTCATTTTTTGACATTTTTATTATAGCATTTCTAACATTAGAAATGTTGTTCATGTAACTACAGAAGTATCTCAAAAAACTATTTGATGTATTCTTTTACTTCTTCCATCACAACTGACAAAAAGCACTATTTTAATGCATTAAGTTGTGAGATAATGCAGCTCCAAGTTTAATAATTAAATAAGAAAAATTAAGGGCCTATTTCATAACAATAGACTCCTGTCTTCAGACGCCCACAGAACACATGATTATAGTTGATGAAGGATTATTAGGAATCTCTAGGATTCACTGTTCAGGTTGCATAAGTCCCCTTGATACACCAGGGTAAATTACAGGTGGACTGACTGTGTGTGTCAGGTGTGGGCAATGCGGTCACCACTGCACTGCACCCTTCTGACACAGCATCCTGTTGTTGACTAAACTATCATTCAAAAGAGTCATGAAAAACATCACCCAAAATCCCCAACATTGTTAGGGCTAGGTTTAAGATTACTCTTGTTTATGAAATTAGGGGGCTGGATGCAGACAGTGGATTGAACATCCCTGCCTCAACCCGGAAAATCTCACATAAATCTAGTCAGCTCAGAACATCTGTTCCAATGTGTCATCTTCCTCTTCATTCTTGTATCTGAGGCAAAGGATTTTGTCACATGATTAAGTGTGAGGTGGTTTAGATGTAGCTGCTGATGGAATAAGCTACCTTTTGCTTTTAAAAAAGTGGACCATGGCCTTTCAAGACGTTAATAACTGCAGAATAGGCATCTTCTGGCTTTCACAGGCTTCAGGCTCTGCTCTTCATCTCCTTCAGTATGAAGCTTATAAATATGCAAAATTATTGGTAGGGAGACAAGCAATGTGACTTGAGTCATTCTGCCACTTTTGGTTTCTCTGTCTCCTAGGAGACATTCTGCCAGGGCGAAGTGTGGACATTTACGCAAAGCTGCACCAGATGCTGTACATGTCCTAGTAAGAATTGGTTGCAAATCTCACTCACAATTCACTGCTCCCTCTAGGGCTTTAATTAGTTTCCTGTTTTGTTTAAAGGGCTGCATCTCCACTGTGGCTACTTAATTCTTAAATAGCCTGAGACTTTGAAACACAGGTTTTGACTTTTGTACATTTCCTCCAGACTCTATTTCAGCAGATTCCTACAGTCTCAGATTTCAGCAGTGCTCTGTAGGAAAAATTAGTCATGTGTTCTAGGTATTTTCCTTTCCCCAACCTTGTTGCATTCTTTTTTTTTTATTTAAAAAAAATAAAAGTACAAAAACATATTAACAAACAGACACCAATTAGCATAAAAAATAGTACAATCACAACTAATCTATAGACAAGGTGACATGGTCTCAACAGTGGTTTTTACTTTATCTTTGATATCTTCGAAGTGTAAATATATGAACCCATATACAGACATGCAAAATAAGTCAGACAATCCTCTCAACAACAGAAAAAACACAAATACCAAAAATCCAAAGACAAAAAACAAAACAGGCAAACAACAACAGTAACAACAACAACAACAAAAAAAAACCACCAATAGTTGCTGCTTTGCATATTGATATCTTCGAAGTGTGTGTTCAGGATAACACATACAGACGTACAAGATTAAAAACTTCTCCAGTTTTTCATTATTTTACCCCTCCGTGATCACTCTTGCTGCCCTACCACACCTGTGCTTAGGCCGCAACCTAAATCTTAGAAACAACCACAAATAAAAGAAAAATTCAAAGCTAGTGATTCTTGGTATAACTTTTCCTTGTTCAGAAATCCGAGTGACCAATCCAGGCATTTTAAGGAATGAAAATGTTGTGGGATCATAGAGTCTTCTCCTCTGATTTCAAAGAGGCCCTGGGAGACCAGGAATGTGTCAATGTGATCCTATTGCAGGAAGCCCTGGGCGTGAGGCTGATGGTAGAGCAGAGACCCCAGGAAGCTGGAGAGGCCAGGAAAAGGCAGCATCAGTGGAAGAAATCTGCAGGCAGGAACGCAGCCAGCCCAGGAGAGAGGCCATGAGGGCCACATCTATTTATTTAGAAAATCTACAGCTGGGGCCACCCAATCCTCTGAATTGCGTTCTCATCACTGTCTGCCACAGATGCAGCTACAGGATTTAATGTTTCCCTTCCTAGATTTTACTCTTCCTTGGATCTAATTCTTTTTCTTTTCCCTCATCCCTCCCTTTTAAAACGGGAATGTTTATCCTGTGACAGTGTATCATGAGGGTAAATAACTTACTTTGGGATTTTACAGGGTTCTATAGCTGTGAATTGGCCTTGAGTCTTAAAGACTTTGCTTTGGAATTTTTGGCAATGCTGGAACTATTGATAATTAGAAAAGGGATGATTGTATTTTCAGTTGTACACAGGATAGTTGCACCATGTTAGGTATAGTTATAACCTTCTATTTATTTGGAGATGTATGTCATTAAATGTCCAGCTAGAGAAAGTGCAACTTAATTGTCAACTCAGTTGGCTTGGGAGCTTGCTAGGAACAGCCAGCATGGTGGGTGTGCAGGGTTATAGAGGTGTGGAATTGGGTGCTATATTTTGTTCTTGGTTCTTTCATTTCTAATGTTGCTTCTTTGCTTTGATTCCTAACAACCATGGACTGAGTGATTTTGCTCTGCTACAATCTGCTGCCATGTTTCTGTCTTGGAGCCAGCCAAAAATGGACTGAAATTTCTGACCCATCAGCAAATAAACCTTTCTTCTTTGATGTTGTGAGAGTTGATTTTTAAGAAATCAGGAAAAAACATGAAGAAACAAATCAGGAAGAAACATGAAGTTTAGCAATTATTACTAATGAAATTTAAAACGTAAGCAATTAGTGGTAGATCCTCTCGCACTTAATCTAGTATTCTTTTCACTATACCATCCAATTTATGTGTCCAAAGTGTTGAGAAGTCAAGATGTTTATTCTGTGTTAAAATACATCATCAATTAATATTCTAATTTCCCAGTGGGAAATTTTCTAGGATGTTTATAAACTCTACCTTTAATTGATTTAGACAGTTTTTGGACTTTATTTTTAATGAGAGGAATAAATATCATTTGTTAATACTATGAGTGTCTTTCATTGTGCTCATTGACAATTTAGAGAAAATTTGAAAGTAGGCCTGATACTCATGATTTTACAAAGAAAATGTCCAGAATTACTTTGGAACTGAAGCTCTAATCCCTATGACTAGAAAGCAAAGTAGCATTCTTCAAAAGCAAGAAAATCATGGCTCTAGTTCCAAATAAAAATCAGGATGGAAGGCACTTTCTGTAATGCCATAATGGTTAGAAAATTAACTCACTGAGAGGTCACGAGAGGAAAGAATGAATTCACCCAGATATTTATATGAATCTAAAGTAATTTTGTTTTATCAAGTCAATCTTTTTTATAAAGATACATGATGTTGAAGAAATCACAGTAATATAGTTAAGACACTTAAACTTCCTGGTTATTTAAGAGTAATAGGCTGACCTTGGCATTCTTGATATGCATAAAAATAACTGTGCTTGAGTACTGAAAAAGAAATTACATAATGCAATAAAATAACATAAAAATTTATATTTCTTCAGATGAGCAATGTGAATTTCAAAAATCCATTTTAAACATTAAAAATACCATCAGTTATGAATATACAAGTGTTTCTAGTCTAAGACAGTCCCTAATTAAGGAACCAACTGGTATGGTTTTAAATGTGTAGGTTTTTTTTTTTTTTACACATTCCATGAAAAATTGAAGGACTTATTTAAGCCTTTTATTTAATGCTATTGCTTTTTTATGCTCCAGAGAAACTGAAAGTGCAATCAAGTCCCTTATTCAATTCAGGCTATTGTAAGGACCACAGAAGCTCAATTAAAACATCAGCTTTCTATTAATCAGTTGTCTAGTAATTACCACACCTTGTCTATTGTATGCTGCTCACTTCCCCAACTTCCTCTCAGTGGATTTGAGTACTTAGAAGTGCCCCTTCTGATAGAAAGAGCCTTGATGCACTCTGCAGGAAGGAGTAGTTGAAGTGCAGCTGTTCTAAAAGGAAAGAGTAACACTTTGAGGTAATAACCTGGCTAATTAATGCTAAATTCCAGTAGAAATCCTATTTCTACTGAAGTACGTATGACATCCACATTAATACTAAATGAGCCCATCAGAATTAATGTCCTTACAATAAATACCAAAGGAGTTGAGAATGATTAGGCTATTATTGTAAAGTGTTACACAGAAAGAAAAGACTGAGGCTTAAAAGAAAATCATAGTGATTTGTTTCTAAGATGGGAGTTAGTGGAATCCATATTTATTAAATATAATAAAGACGTGGGAATACACAGAATATTTTATTCACAGTTTAGACTATCGATAAATGTAAAAAAGAGTTGTTCTGAACTCCATGAAAATGGTAACAGTACCCTGCCTTTGCCATCAGCCTTGTGCCTTATATCTCATACACACATATAAGTATATGTGATATATATGATACATTTACACATCGTATTAAATATCCACCTATATAAGATGTGAAGTACAGGAGATAAGTAGAAACAAAGGAAATTGGTTAAAACAATTTTCCTCTACACTCCTCTAAAGTTTCATTCTTAAAACAGTGCTATTTTGGTCATTTTAATTTACTCTTGAAATAATTCTCTGAAGAATAAAATCATAAAATGCTCACAGGATACTGTGGTTCCTTGTCCTCAGACTGTTGTACATCTGGGAGATGAGTCAAGGAGAGAAATGCATGAGGAAAAAATCTTCCTCTGCCTCCCTTCACACCCACTAGAAACAGAGTGGTTCCAGTGCTATGTATTTTAACTTTCCTGGTTCTGTGTAAGATGTTATGGGGAAAACTATTTCCTCCAAACTATTTTTAAAGAAGTTTTAAAAGCATTTCTTGAATCAAAGCTCCTCAAGGAAATCATTTATGTACATTTTTGTAGACATGCAGGCTTATCAGAATCTTAGATTTGTAACCAGCAGAAGTTGAACAGGGATTTGCAGCTATTTTCCAAGTACAATGGCTTCTTGTCTATTTTACTTCAACACTTTTTGCAAAACTGTTTTAACCAGTAAACTTTGAAAAATACAGTGTGATAGCCTTGCTTTAATGGCCTCCAATTCTTAGCTCTTTCCTATACAAACAAAATGAGCCCAAACTTCATACTGGCATCTCTCATCTCTAATCACAAACCACACTGAAAACCTGCAGTAGGTTAGGAGTGTATTATACTGATTCATACTTCATCTTTCTGGCCAGATTTTTATATTTGTTTAAAGTAACTTTCACTGTAAATATCAAGATACATATGTGCATGAAAGACCAACACAGGTGTCTCTTCTCTGACAACACTGAAAGGAATTAGTAATACTCTCCTTTTGCCCTCCCTTCTATATAAACTGTATATATGTCTAGCTATAGTGATTGCATAAATTGACACTGATGTTTCTATAGAATCTATTCTGTAGCACTTACTGGATTGCATGCTTATTCTCCATCCTGGGTACCCAAGGCAGAGGCTAAGCTGTTTGCCTTCAAGTTCTACAGTCAGTACCTTCTATCACTAACCTGTATCAAAATCCCCAGGCCAGAACCTTCACAGTGTAGAGTTACAGATACCATTCTGTCCTATATGTCAAATTTGTGGATCAGAAGAATAATATTTATATTACAGGCAAATTTTCAAGAAGTCAAGCAGGTGATTTTTCTCCAACAAGAATTTTAGAATTACTGTTTATTGCCTATAAGAGTATCTGAAATTGAACAATCGTGTAATTGGGGAAGGGTGTTGATTAAATTAGCAGAATCGACTTCTGCAACTGGCCTTGCAATATTCACTCAGAGTGTCAAATGCACTTATGTTTTTGTGAAACTAAATCTCATATGACCAGCTCTAGATAAAAAGACTTGATTGCTTAATAACATGTTCTGCTGTAACTGCTAAATTGCCCGCTATCTTACAACTACTGCTTCATCAAAGAGTTAATACTAAGTTTTCAAAAATAGAGATTAATTTATAGCTTTGGTTTTACTAATTTTATGATAGTTCAAGTTTGTTTCAAATTGAAGGCCATGATTTGGTTTCTCTTTCTCATTAAAAGTTGTGGAACATTCTTTACTTTGTAACAGTTCCACTTTCATGCTAGTATTATGGACTAAAGATTATTGTATTCCCCATTGAAATCTCATCAGATTTAACCAGTAGAATGTCTTTTCATTGTTAAGTACCTTCCCCTAGCATTCAGAGATGAAGAGTTTTACAAAAGTATTTCTTTATCAAAATAGAAGACAAAGGTATGTTTCTTCCCTAAGTGAGGGTATTTTCCATAAAGCTTTTGTGATTTTGTACCTGAGTACACAGTAATGCAAATCTAAGCTAGAATTTTTCTGTTAATTTTTCTTGCCCATTTCTTCATTGCATTTTTTAAGGTGGCTTAACTTTTTTGAGTTTATATATTCTTGGATACTAGCACTCTGTCTGAGGAGTAGCTTGCACAATTCTTTTACCCTTCTGTAACTTGTCTCTTCACTTACTAATTGTTTCTTTTGCTGTATAGAAACTTTTTAGCATGATATAATCTCATATGTTGATTCTTGCTGTTATTTCTTGTGCAAATGAGGTTCTGTTTAGAAAATCTTACACCTACATATTCCAGGGTTTTACCTAGTTTATCTTCCAGTAGGTTTAATGTTTTTCTTTTAATGTTTACATCTTTCATCCCCTTTGATTTAAATTTAGTATATGGTGAGAGATACAGGTCCAATTTCAATCTTTTGCTAACAGGAAACCAGTTTCCCCAGCAGCACTTGCTCAATAGGACATCTTTCCTCCAAAACACACATTTGGCTCCTTCGTCAAAGTTCAAATAGCTGAATGTCTGTGGAGGTGCTTCTGTGTCCCCTATTCTGTTTCCTCGATCTACAAATCTGTATTGTCTCAGTGCTACGCCAAAATTTCTATCAAAATTGCTTTGTATTATAGCTTGAACTCAAGTATTACAAGGCCTCACACTTTGCTCCTGGTTCCCAAAATTGCTTTTACTGCTTGGGGTCTCTTCTTGTTCCATATGAATGTTAGGATCGTTTTCTCTAACTCAGAAAATGTGCTGTAGGTGTTTTGATGGGGATTGCACTGAATCTGTACGGCAGTTTTGGAAGTGGGGCCATTTTATAAATATTACCTCTGCCTATCTAGAAGCAGGATATATCTTTCCATTTTCTGACATGCTCTTCAATCTTTTTCAGAGTTGTATAATTTTCACTGTAGAGGTCTTTCCCTTCTGTAGTTAGGTTAATTCTCAGTTATTCACTTTTCTTGAAGCTGCTGTGAATAGCATTTTTTAATAATTTCTTCATTAAGTTCATTATTGATTTACACAAATCGTAGATAATTCACAGAGGAAGAAATACACCTGGTCAACAAATATATGAAAAAAATGTTCAACATCTCTGGTCATTAGAGAAATGCAAATTATAGCTATACTAAGGTTCCATCTTACTTTGGAAAGAATGTCGTTCAGAAATCAAACAATAACAAATGCTGGTGTGGCTGTGTGAAGAAGGAAGTCTTTTTCATGGTTGGTGGGAATGTAAACTAGTACAGCCATTATGGAAATCAGTATGGACATTTCTCAGAGAACTGAAATTAGAAATTCCATACAACCCAGTGATCCCTCTTCTTGGTATCTTCACAAAAGACCTTAAGACATAGTACTACAGTCGTACACAGCCACTAAGGCATACAGCAGTAGCGCTGGTGAGAGCTGAACCCTGAAAGCTGTCTGCACAGAGAGACCAAGAAGGGATGGTAGAAGAGGACAAGGGGCTGGACCTCTTCCAGCTGGGAAGGGTTCCAAGGCAACAAAGGTGAGGAGTAAAGAGGAGGGGAGGGGCAATGAATTGAAGAAAGCCATGCTGTGTACAGGAACATAATCATCTCAATGAACGTAAACTTTCTATGACATGACACGAGCTAAGATTTAAAAACTCAACAAGAATGACAATCGGGGTAGGGGAATTCGAGGAGGAGAGGGGGTGGCAAGGAAAGATGTGGGGTTTTAAAGAAAAGACCTCTAATACATATATGTACCAACTCCTGAAGATTACTATAAACTGCTTCTACTGCAAACATGTACTAATGAAGTAAATACGTTTAAAAACAGTAATGATCTAGTTTTTAAACCCACCTGAACTGTTCTTCCCGGTATTCATTCATTCATTTATTTAATTTATGTTTTACATTTTTGTGTGAGATGGGGTCTAGCTATGCAGTGCTGGTTGACCTTGAACTCACTAGGTAACCAGGCTGGCCTTGACTCGTTGCAATCCTTCTGCTTCAGTCTCCTGAGCACTGGAATTATAGGCAGGTATCACCCCTTCTGATTTATTCCCATGCTTAAAAACTAGCGAAATGCTTATGCCTACATTCAGGTATTCTATTATCACAATGAGCACTGCTGATGCAGAATCAGACCACTGCTCAGTTATCAGGATCCTTCTTTTCTTATTTTTTTAAATAGAGTCACTTTATTCCCAGAAACTCAGACTTAAACCTGAACCCATCAGAAATTCTTGTGTTTCTGGCTTCACCTGAGACATTCCAGATTCAACAACATCTGTCTTATGTTTGTTTCGGTTCCGCTGCAGCTTCTGCCCTTCCAGCTGGACAGCTCCCACTCTCCACCAAAGGGGCTGCTTCCCCTTCTTGTACTCTGCCTAAACTCATGCTTCAAATTGAGTTTTAAAATATGACTCTTATGTCCACTTCCTGCTCCAGATCTTGTCCTTATCCCTCAGGCCCTGCTTCATTTTTAGCTGTCTACCATACTTCCATAAAATTATACTCTAAATTTATCTTCTACTAGTTTTCTAAATGGTATTTAAACTCTGGTGACAAAATGCAAGTCAGCATAACTGCACAACCTGCTGCTACCTCCCCTTCAGTCATAACCACCACATTCTGCTTCTCTTCTGTTTTCTGAGACATCTAAGCTGGCACTGTTCCTTCCTATTCTTTCTTCCTCTCACCCTCTTCCTTCAATTCTCTTCCCTAAGTGAGCACACCGACAGATAAGTAAAAACTCCGCTTTCAAGGCAGAAAGGTGAAAGCTTGATCAAAAAGCAGGTAAAAGAATGGAAAGCCATGCTAGATCTCAAATGAACTTTGCTGAGTCTAATGCCCCCAGAAACTGACTTAAATTCCCTTAATACTGTATATGAGCAACTCTCAGCAAGAAGCCCCACAGCCTCACCTAGCTATTAGATCCCCATGTTTTAAGAAATGTGATAAGATGGTATATAAGAAGTAAAGATTTTGAGAACTCTCCTAGCTAATATTAATAGATTGCTTCATTTAATTATACATTAGTTCTGATGTCAAACAAGTGACTTCAGTTGGGATAAATTTGAGAGAAGCAAAAGCTTGCTTGCAATGTTCCTCTGACTGAGTTGACCCCAGCATATATTCCTAGATAAGTTCCTTCTGTCCACTGTTAGATTATTTCTTCTAAATAACTAGCATCTCCACTACGGGTGAATATATTATTCCATGTTTAAATTTTTAAAAATTGCTTAAGAGAATGTGTTTCTCTTAGACTTACAAGATTTTTCCTTCTAGAGATAATGGCTGCAAACAGAAGTCTCCCAAGCCCAGAAGTTTTATAGAATATCCTTTCCTTATCTATTGATTTATTTTTCTTTCAAATAAAAGCAAATGTTTCCTGTTATTAGAAACTGATGGGGGCTGGGGATATAGCTCAGTGGAATAAGCGCTTGCCTAGCAAGCGCAGGGTCCTGAGTTCAATCCCCAGTACCGCAAAAAAAAAAAAAAAAAAAAGAAACTGATGATCACATTCAGTTGCAGGATGGTAAATCTAGTTAATGATACTGCAGTACAAAAAGGAAAAGACAGAGAAAGTGAAAAAGAAAAACAAGAAAGAATGGAAAAAGAAAAGCAAAAGAAGAAGGATGGAGGGAGGGGAAGAAGAGAAAGATCGGCCTTGGTGAAAGGAAATACTTAAGCTGAGCTTGAAAGATAGAATTGCCTACATACATTCGAGGCTGAGTTATTAAATAGCCACTCAGGAAAGAATGATCCATAGGGTGATTTCTTGCAGAAAATGTGGTTGTTTTAGGGTCTTGAAAACAAAAGAGAGGTTCATAACATATTCTTTTTCACAAATGTGGCAGCTAGTAATTCAACTCAGAATCTTGTGCATCCACAGCAGCGATTCCCCGCTGAGTTATCTCCCCAGCCCCATCACTGATTCTTTTGATCACGGGAAAAGAATTCAAAACATAAAAAGATAGAAGTAGACCAAGGCTCTCCTCTATCAAAAAGCAAATAAGTCAATAGCTATATTTGGTCCATTGCCCTAGAACTACCACGTGATCTGTGTGCCCAGGGTTAAAGAGTTTTACCAGCAATCGGAAGCAAACGCTGGATGCTCTCACAAGAGAAGGATTTCATGGAGAAGAGAGGTCATATTTTCCTGCGGTCATAATTACGATGTATTGTTAGAAATGTTTGGTCAAAAATTATTTGTTTTCTTCGGTATAAAAGAGTGGAGTATGTTGCTAATGTATGTGTCAGGTCAGAACACTAAGGATGATTTTAAACAATTGGATATAGTGATGATTTGAAGATGGATTTTGGATCTAAGATTGTTAAAATATTAAGGTGATAATATTAAGATACTAAAAACAATTAAGATACTAAGAAAAATTTATATATATATATACACTCAAAAAATCTTCCATGAAAATCCTATCTATTGAAGATAAATCTTAGTTGATTTTTCACTTTAAGAAATTTGAATCAAATTCTAGAGAATATAAAAAATCAGAAGAATAAGCTAAAACCTGAAAACTACAGTAGTTCCCTCTTATACTCAGTGGATATATTTCAAGGCACTCCATAGATTTTATTTTGTTTTTTTTTGTCTTTTTGAGACAGGGTCGCGCTGTGCAGTTCAGGTTGGCCTTGAGCTCACTTTGTAGCCCAGGCTGGTCTTGAACTCACAATGATCCTCCTGCCCCAGCCTCCCGAGTGCCAGGATTACAGGCGTACTCCACTACACCCAGCTCCATATATCTGAAACCAAGAACAGTACAACTCTATATATGCAGCATGTTTCCTAACATACCTATGATACATTGGGCCCAATAAACGATTAGTAATAATTAAAAATAAAGGTGGACAATTACTAGAATGTATTGTAAGAAAAATTGTGTGAATGTCGTTTTTCTCTTTTATCTGCAATAGTATGGGTATTGTATACTTCTTTGTGGTGATGTGAGATAATAGAATGACTGTATGATGAGATGAGATGAGATGAGATGAGATGAGAGGATGATGTAGGGCTGTGACTTAGCTTTGCGTCACTAGGCCCAGGGTAATTGAACTCTAGACTGTGGAAATGCTGCAACAGTGTGTTCTGTGACAGAGATGGCTTCTGAGTGACTAATAGGCTGAGTTCCTGTGGATATGCTGGAAGGAAGGATGGCTCATATCCCTGGTGGGGTGGAGCTGGACAGGCAAAACTGTCCCACATTCCTCAGGATGCTGCACAGTGTAAAGCATACTGGCTGTTTACTTCTAGAACTTTCCATTCAATATTTTTGAACAATAATAACTGGACCCACAGAGCATAAAAGTGTACAAAGCAGGATTACTGCACATATAAAATATATACAGAAGATGATCTTCACAGCATAGAGGCAAGGGTTGACTACTTAGACTATCAAAATAAAGAAACAGAAAGTGAAATCATCGGTGAATTATATCTTAAACATTATCATATATATAAAATTAAGTATATGAATAAAGATAGTAAATAATTGAATAAATGTATTTTTTAAATTGTGGAATTCACAAGATATTATACCAAATAACTTTTTTTTACCCTAACGATTTTTTTTTTTATTGACAAGGTTTACAGGAACAAAATTATATTTAAAATCAAAGGCCTAATTTTAGATCCCAGTTGTTTATTCTGTTCATTTGTAATCAGTGTACCTTTCTCTAATGCCCTATGTTATGGTTGATACATTGTGTCAACTTGGGGAGTCTAGAGGTTTAACTAAGTAACTCAGCAGTTGTAAATCTTGGGGTAAACAGGATATGCCCTTACCCTTGTGGGATGTTGTTTATGTTAATTTGGGGAGCTTTAAAGGTTAACTGTGTGATTCAGGAGGAAGCCAGGGTGCTTACTTTGTAAACATCCTGAGCCTATGGAAGAGGAGGGCATGAAGGTTATGTGAGAGGTACACGCCCCCTGGGTGGGGGTAGGCTGTTTACAGTGTAGGAGAGAAAAGGAGGCTGCTTGCAACCATTCCTCACTTTTTGCTTGTGGTTTTTGCTGTGCTCTGCTGCCATGAACAGTTTTCCTTCTGGCATGTGCCACTCTGCCTCAGAACCAGCCAAGTATGGACTAAAACCTCCGCAAACCGTAAGCTAAATAAACCTTGCCTTCCTTCATTTCTGGCGTTGGGTATTTTGTCTCAGCATGGAGGAGAAAGTAACCAAGACACCCTAACTTTGTCAAGGAACAATTCAAATCTGTGAAAATACCTGTTAACATTCAACCTATATATCATTCTTATATATTTATTTTCTATGATGCAAGATTTGGAAACAATTGGTACCTCAAATACCTAATTTTGTCATAAGCAGCCATGTTTCATTTTAAAATTCAGAGAAAGGTTATTTAGTAAACTAATTAAGACAGTCAATTTAAAAGACACATTGAGTCTTAAATTCAGGGGTGGTCCGTAGATTGACCACATGGAATCCTGCTTGGCCAAAATGTAAAACCCAATAGACACAAATTTTTATTAATTGCTTTTGACCATATAAATTGCTGATATTTACAGGCCACCTTCATAATTAGGATAAAAGTATTAGGTATAATTCCAAAAAAGGGTGTCTAGGCAGTAGCACATATCTCTGACAAAGTATTTCTCAAACGTGGTAATGTATCATAATTTTTAGCATTAAAGAAAACTAATGTGTCTGTTGGGTTTTACAAACTATGATTTTTAAATTCCCCCAAATTAAAACTACAGAAGAGAAAACTCTGTTGGAACATGAGTAAAAAATATGTTCAGAAAAACTACATAGGAGGGGCTGGGAATATAGCTCAGTGGAATAAGTGCCTGCCTAGCAAGCGCAGGCTCCTGAGTTCGATCCCCAGTACCGAAAAAAAAAAAAAAAGGAAAGAAAAACTACATAGGAAAGTCTGAAAGCTAACAAGCAGGTGAAGACACGCTCATAATAAGTAGTGTATTTTAGAAGTACAAAATGATAAACTTTCAATTGTCTTATTGGTAAAAATATAAAACAAGATAATGCATAGTGCTGAAGGTGATGTGTACGTGAATTCCAGGTGGAAGTGGAGTTTGATGCGGTCTTTGTGAAGGGCCACCCGTTAGTATTATTAAATGTATGATAAATACAATGGACCTATTCTTTGGTATTTAGGATTCCTCAAAACATTTAATCCTCTCACAAATGCATAAGTGGACATATAAAAAGTTTTTTACAATATTACTTATCTTCTCAGGAAATTGGAGGAGACCTAGGTCTCTATTAAGATGAGAATGGAAGAGTAAAGTATTATAATGAAATAAATGCACACATATCTATATGAATAAAACTTTGCAACATAATACTTCATGTCAAAGAACTCTGAAGTGTCTGCTATTTTAATCCAATTTTGAGCTTACAAGTTAGTTTACCATGGTTGTTTGGATGATGGTAGATAACATCCATAGACCTACATGGAAGCCACATGTACAGTGAGTTTGTGTTACCACTGAACAACTCAAAGCTCAGAACTCCTCCGTGCTTTTAATGGGTTACAAGAAATCTCTCTCAACATTTTCCATGGAAGAAAGACATTATATTGAACAGCAATGAAAGCACTTTAATCCAGAGGCAGAGCATCTCTTCTTCCAAGGCTATACAAACATCACTGGCAAGAGAGTTCAAGATCAAAAGGGTGTCATTGCCTCTTGTTACATGAATTATGAAAAGACAAATGACCTTGGAGAAGTATCTCCCGACACATATAAGAGAAGCTACCGAGAAGATATATAGTATTATTACTTATGTAGTAAGTGGAGAGATTGTGTTACTAGTCATAATGCACAAGTGAAAGTTACAATTAGACTATCTACAAATTAGAAAATTGGACAAAAGTCATGAAGCAACAAGTTATAAACATTATACAGTAAGTAGCATAGAAAAGGGAAGCAGGTCCCCAAGACAAAGTACATAAATGAGATGAGTAACACAAGCCACTAGATTTCCTACTGGGCTCATATTATCAAGCAGTAGAAAGAGAATGGTTGGTCATAATTAGAGAATAATGATGTTTCAGTTATCACTGTAGCAAAGGCTTTTTGTGAGGTAATCCTGAAAATCTTGAAAACAAGCATCAATGTATTATCCTTAACATTAAAAGACTTAAATTCCTGGCAAAATAAAGATAATGTCTGCAAAGGAAGACTACAAAATCTGTACATCCAACAAAGTACTACACAATGCCAAGCACATAACAATAAAAAAAAAAATTGGGGCATGCCGGGTAGTAGGAAAATGTGTTCCTAACTTGACAAAAATAATTTAATAAAAACAGAAGTGACAGAAATTATGGAACTGGCAGACACCCATGTAAAAAACTACTTCTGTAACTCTCTTGTGGTATTTAAGGAAAAGGTAACTGAATGAGAAATAGAAGACAAGGAACAATATAGCACATCTAGAGACATAAATTACAATGTTTGAAGTGAAAAATTCCATGTGTAGACTTACAAATGGATAGGCAAAAACCAAAAAGAAGGTAAAATTATGGATCTTGAAGAAAACGGAATGTACTCTACAGAAACGAAAGTACAGAAACAAAAACAGGCTAAAAATTGAAACTGAGCAGTGTGTGACATATGGCAGTGTAACATATATATATATTGTAATCCAGAAGGGGAGTAAATAAAAATAAATGTGAAAAAATAAAAATAATATGTGAATTATGATAAAAAAATTCCAGTAAAACCAGTGTATCTAAGAACTACTGCCAATTTAATGCATATACAAATCACCACCACTACCAGCAGGGTATGTTGTAAGCAAGTTTATAAGCAAGAGGGTGAAAAACAATTATGAAAAGGAATATTTACTATTACCTGGAGAAAAGTATATATGTCACATAAAAAAGAGTAAGGGCAAGAATGACAATATATTTATTTTCAGGATCTGTGCAAGCCAAAAAATAATAAATAAAACTGAGAGGAGGGGAATACATTTAAAGTGTTGAAAGAAAAAAAAATCTGTCAACCGAGAAAATTCTGCAACTATCCTTTAGACATAACTTTTAAATGAAGACTTTTAAATAGAAGCTGAAATGCATCTGCCATCAGTGCATTTGCAGACATTTAGAGCAATTTTAAAGGGACCTCTTCAGGCAATAGAATGAAACCACAGGCAAACTTAGATCTACACAAAGGAATAAAGGATGACAGAGGTATTCAGTGTATGGGTAAATATAAATTTTAGTCATTTCAGTCTTTTTGAAATTATTGGGTGTACAATGATAAGAACGTGCTGAATGATATTTACACACACACACACACACACACACACACACACACATATATACTTGGAAAATGTATGACAACAATATTAGAAATAAAGGAGGTACAAATCCAAACTAAGAACATGCTTAGCTTACATTTGCAATAGTGTATTATTTAAAGCTAGATTAAG
The DNA here is from genome assembly GCA_004027595.1 of Dinomys branickii. Lineage (NCBI taxonomy): Eukaryota > Metazoa > Chordata > Mammalia > Rodentia > Dinomyidae > Dinomys > Dinomys branickii. The sequence continues at coordinate 139,762 of PVLD010002155.1, forward strand.
ATGAGTTAAGTTTACATATACTAAATCTTACAGCAACTACTGAAAGCAAGTTTAGCTAGTAAGTCAATACAGTCTTAGTACCACAAAGATGAGTGATATTCACTTTCCCTCCTTGGGCAGAAAAGATTATAAAAGAAAACCAAAGGATAAATGGAAAATAAATACAAAGAAGGTGTATGATCAGTTCTCAAATGTGTTATTACTGCAGTGACGTAAGTGGTCTACATATTCCAACTCGGAGAAAAGTCTGACGGGTGTCACCGCTCTGCATCACCTCAGGGTCGAGATTCTGTGAGGAAGGACTTATTACAGCTTCCGTAGGAAATTGAAACCAGAGGACATGGTAGTAGCGGAAGGAAAGGCGTAGGCGAGCAACAGGACAGAACCGTGAACCCACGCGTGCAGAGAGTAGACTCACAGTGGACTTGGCCCTCACAGTACCTTTATTGACTTCTGTTGTGCTAAAGGTTCTCCGAAGGTGTCCATGTTTAAATATCTAGACGCTGAATCCCTGGGATTAGGGTAGGGGGCTTGTTAAAAGGGACTTTGAGGATGTGATTACATTAAGCATTTCGAGATGGGGCTTTGTTTGGATTATTAGTTTGGATCCAGTATAATCACAAGGGCCCATAGGTGCGGAGGCATTAGAAGCAACAGCTGGATCAGAGCAGTAGTAGAAGATACGATGGCGGAAGCAGACATGGAGAGTGAGTGCGAATGAGTGTGAGCGAAGGAATACAGACAGCCTCCGCTCACTGAAAAAACAAGGAAATATATTTTTCTCCTCAGAGCCCTTAGAACTAAACAGCCCTGCTGACACTTTGGTTTCCAAGCAGTGAGGCTGCTTTTGGAATTTTGACCCCCAGAAATGTAAGATAATAAGTGTGTGTTTTTCTAAGTCACTAAGTTTGTGGTAAGCAATTTGTTACAGAGAAGCGGAGAACTAATACACTATTCATCATGCTTTCGTAGTCCACCACGCACAGACAGTAAGGACATGGAGATAAATCTGATCCACTACTCACTCTCAAGGAGGTCACAGCCTAGTATTTTTTCCTTGTTAGGCTCTCAGAGCTTATTGGGTCCTATATGAAATTTATTTGCAAACAAAAAAAAATAAAGGTTTCAGTCAGTAAGCTAAATGGGTTGTTTATAAAATAAATGGTACAACTGACAAGCACAGAAAAGAAAAAAAAAAAACCCTGGACTTAAATACTTCTTTTGTGCATACAACTGCTGGCAAATTAACTTCTTAGTTTTACTTGATCATGTGGGATTTCTGAATAAAAACATCAACTTTGGGCAGTGCTTATTTTAAACAATCATGACGAATTGGCCTGGAATTAGGTTAAGTTTTCATTTCTCATCTAATCTTTAATCTGAAAGGTGAGAGTTAACATAAACATCCGGAAAGATGGCTGGCACAAACATCAACGTGTCTCTCATGCTGTTAAAGTCATGGAAGCTGGAAAAGGCTGCTGGCTTTGCTTCAACCAATCACAGACACTTTCAGAAAACCAGGCCTTTACTCTCTTTGCACCACATCATTAGCTTTGGGCATTATTCATGGTTGTTTTCTGTGGTTGCAAGTTGGGTGCTCTGGGTTTGTACCGTGCATCATCAAGGCCCTCTCAGCAGTGTTGCACTGGGGAGGTCAGTTCCGGTAGCAAAGATCCATTTTTATCATTAAAGTAAATCACTCCCACAGAAAATATGTTTTTATCTTCCATTTAGAGGTACTTGGTAAAACAGACAGGTGAGGTGATACACTGATACTCTGATTAGAGCCTTGTGTTTGTATAGATTGTTTTACCGAACTATAGATATACTACTGCATATAAAATTAGCGGAAACTTACTAGCAAAGGAGTTCTTAATAGGTAAGGATTAGGTGATCTACAAAGGCTGCCACATACCTCAGCGAAGGTGATTCAAAAGCCATGGGGATGCGCAGAGTTGTACAGACTCAATAATTGGACAATTTAACAAATTCTTCTGTAGGGAGGGAGAGGAAGAGAGAGAGAGTGTGTGTTAGAGAGAGGACATCATGAGCATAATACTTACCTTCTTATAATTTTTTCATAATCACGCTATAGCACTACTTTCTTTGGATGGAATTAGTAATCTTACAACAGCAGCTAGCTTGCTCACAGCATCTGTCTTCTCTGAGAGGATGTGACGCAGAATGTCCTATTTTGAACTGTTTCTATCCAGTAGGTTTTTCCCTTCCATGAAAACTGTAGTCATTGAGAATGGATTAAAAAATCTAACGTCCACTTTTCAGTCCTATAGGATAAAGTGTCACATTTCCTCAATTTACTGAGTTTCATGAATTGCGTTCCCTTTCTGTGCCTGCTAGCACAGATCCTTCATCCCACTGGTACAGACCTTATAGCTTCCACCACTGACCTTTGGGCCTTTCCCACACAGATCCATGATACATGTAGGCCTACATGAGACATTGTTATGGGCTCTAGAAAGGGGACTTCTTCATTGTCTCTTTGTTTGACAAAAGTATAATTAACAGAAATTTCTGAAAATTTCCCTAATGATGTTGCCATATTCCAAGAAACATTATGGCCACTTGGTCAAATATTTTGTTTTTTTGAAACAGAGTCTAGCTATGCAGTTCAGACTGGCCTTGAGCTCACTTTGTAGCCCAGGCTGGTCTTGAATTCATAACGATTCTTCTGCTTCAGCCTCCCAAGTTCTGGGATTACAGGCATGTGTCAACATGCCCAGCTGGCCACTTTTTGGTGAACTTTACACTATTTAATAGTTTTATGGTTATTGTGAAAGTAAGCTTTTGATTTGTGTGTATATATATATATGTGTGTATATATACATATATATACATATATATGTGTATATATACATATATATACATATATATGTGTATATATACATATATATATACATATATATATGTAGCAAAGTGTATTACTTTTCAAATCCCAAAATCTTGCACCCAGATAAAGATATTCTAATCCAATAAACAATATTTTATCAATCAAGGTTAAATATGTGTTTCAGTTTCTCTTGATAAATTTCAAAGAATGTTAGTTGATTCAGTTTCCACTATAAAATATTTTCAATTCCTACTTTGAAAATCTCAGAAACTTAGACTTCTTCCAAGCCCACATTGACTTGCCAAGCTCTTGGTTCACTTTTCCATTATTTCTTTTCTTTTCTTTTTTAAATAAAAAAGATTAAAAAATGAGACAGGTTATTAGGGAAGTTATGGTAGTTGATATACTGCATATTGGTATCTTCCTATTAATTAGATTACAAGATATAGGCATCTTTTCTATATCTATATTTCTCAGGTTTTCAGATCTGTTGCTTTTTTTACACTCAAATTTGACCTTCATAAGAATGTTCAGGAGAAATAAGACTTGACAAGTGCTTTATCAAACGATGGTAGCAGGAGGAGGGGTGTAGTGAATACAACTGGTGGTCAATTTATAACCCCCAGATGAACTGAGTCAGCGTGGTCCTGGGTGTGGGAGGCCCATCTGGGGTTTGTTACCAGCAGCATAAGAGGGAGAACTGGAGAAGTTAGGCTATTGGGAGCAGATAAAGGCTGTTGGGAGTTGGTAGATTCTGTTGGGAGAATTTTGGAAGTAGAGAGAGGCTGTAAGGAGCTGTTGGGTTTCTTGGAGGACCTTGTCGTGCTGGTTTTCCTGATGAACTTGGAGGTTTTCATCTTGCAAGAAGCTTGATACCTTGTTGGCACCGAGAATACCTTTGGTTCACTTTGAGGGAGCACTGGTCCTCACTTGGAGCATCACATCCTGGCTCCAGAGGGGAAGATGGTGTACTGCCAGCCTCCTGGAGAAGCTTGCTGTGGTGGCTTTCCTGATGGGAACTCGGCTGTCCCGATCATCAGAGGAGCTTGGGACCTCATTGTTGGCAATGATGGCTGTGGTACCGTTCAGGGGAGCTCTAGTTCTTGCTTTGGATATTGCTTTCTGGCTCTAGTGCAGATCCCTCAGCCCGCTAGCACAGATCCTTCATCCCACTGGCACAGACTTTATAGCTTTCACCACTGACCTTTGGGCCTTTCCCACACAGATCCATGAAACAGGCCTGCATGAGACATTGTTATGGGCTCTAGACCATCAGGTGGACCCCTGGGAGTCATTGTTATCAGCCCTAGGTTTTCAGCTGGACTTATGCAGGACATTATTGTGGGATCCAGGCCCTCAGCTGGTCAAGATTCTTTAGTCTTAGTGTGTGGACAGATTTCCTGCACTCTTTGGTATATTATTCTTTGAGTGACTATTATATAAAATACATGTCCTGTTTTCCCTTGTAAAATACACCCCAAACCATGACAAGGGGTTGAGGGTATGCCCAGCACTATAGAGGAAGATACTGTGGCCATTTGCACATTAATATTCATAGATCTTTGAAATGCATAATAAAACTATGGTTTTTTAAAAATTATGTTACATCAGGAGTGGGCTGTAAGTATTGGAAGACTGAAGAATATAAAATTTCCTATGAAGACTGGAAGGAAGCAACAGTACAAAAAACAAGCAGAGAAAAGGAAAAAGATGACAATGTCCCATGGAAAAGGGGCAGGGGAGGGTTTCTGTACCGTAGGTACAAAGTTGCAGTCATGCAAGATGAAGAGTTCTAAGATCTGGTGCAGAACACTGTACTTTCAGCTATGTTGTATACTTAACAATTTGGTACACGGGCAGATCTTATGATACGCTTCTGTGTGTTTTCTGAGAGACGTGGAGAGGCAGAAAGAGATGGAGATCGAGATAGAGAGGTAGAAGGAGAAAGAAAGAGAGGATTATTTTAGTGCACAATAAAACTATTACTATGGTATGAAAAAGAGCACATTAGATAAAGATGTGCAAACTTATATTTACACACTATTTTGAAACAAGGGAAATAAAAACATAAAGCTTAAAAAAAGATTTCAACCACTAGAAAAGAAGCCAAGTTCAATCTTTTTGGTGAAAATTTGTTTGGCTTCAACACACCAGGAGGCAAACCCTGGACTGAGGGAGAATGCAGCTTTGGTTTTTGGTTTGCAGTTCTGACCTATAAACTATTAAGAATGAATGATGAAAGACCAGTGAAAATGCCCATAGCTCGGGTGCTCCAGAATTGTTCAGTGACTTACTAGTCTTTTTATTTAACATTTATTCTGTGTTTATTTAACATTTATTGTGTTTTTTGTTAAATGTCAACGTAACTTTGCGAGGAAAAAATGCTTGACTAAAGTTCAGATATTCCACAGAGTTCCAGTTTGGAAAATTTTATGCAAGCAAACATGAAAGAGGCCTGAATTACTGTTCTGTGCAGAGCACTCGGTTGTAGTGATTACCACGGCTGTCAGTGACACTAAAAGTAACTGAGAACAACTGCCTCCCTGATGTTTGAACAAGCTCCACAGTATCATAAATATGGTTGTGGGTATGTGTTTATGTAATTAAGAATTAAACTTCCTGTAAATAAATTAAATTTGACTTTGTTATATGAATTTTTCAACATCTGAAATACATACATATGTGCAACTTAGTTGGAAATTTTAAACAAGCAGTAATTATAAGTGAATGTGGAATCTCAACAGTAATTTATACCTAATCATACTATAAAAATTCAAGAAATGCAAGCTTCTTTTCTATAAATAATATAAAAATTTTTACTAAAATAATGTATTCTACCCTATTTCAATACTTACAGATAATGGGATATTTGATAAAATTGCAAATGCTATGCTCATAAGTAACCCAATTATTTGTCATGCCAAAAGCAGTCTCATAACAAAATAACAGAGGCAGGAAAGTAACAACGCTCCAGCGATGCTGGTCAAATTAAGTATAACTGCTTTTCAAGGAGGAGGAAATGAAACCAGGATATTTGGAAGAAACAACATTGAGTTTTGCATAAATGAAGAAGCAGAATCCAATTGAGAAGAATTGAATGTGTTTGTTGCTGAAGAATTTCTGCAGTAAGCTAATATAGTCTATGTCCTCATCAGCTAGGATTTTGGGCTGTTAGTCTTGGACAGCATGCATTGAGGGCGAACCTTTTAGAGCTTTCAGTGATACAAACAGCCTGACCCATCACATGTACCATAGGTTTGCCATGAATAGTAGGGAACACGTACAAATGAACGTCTGAACAAAGGTTTTAAGAGAACTGTATTATCATTCATATGTTATTAATGTACAAGGCATGGCAACTTCTATTAAGTAAACAGCCAAAAAAAATTTTAAGCTATACTTAATAAGAAGAATCTACAGAAATATGGTCATATATAGCATTAAATGTAAATTACGAATTTATGACTTATTTTGCGCTTAAGTAGAAATAGATGGTAGCCGTATTCATAACTACCTAATAATCAGTGCAGATGTCTTTCTGCACACCCATAAGCATATTCATGATTTAATTTTAGAGCCCTTTAGTTTTGACAACTACCATGTTTTTTTGAGTAAATGGTTAGAGGAGTATGTGTTTGACAGGAATTGGAGAAGAGCATGTAATTATTTTACAAAATGATGGTTTGTAGGTGGAGAAATAAAGATTAATTACTAGAGATATTGGATTCATTTTGTATGTGCTTGTCTCTCATAGTTTATCTTGCATGTATTCTATACTGAAACACTTGTTATTAAATGATATCATAATTAATTTAATATAGTTCTTAAATTATATAGTACCACAGTTGTTATTAAATAATAAATGCATTAACATAATGAAGAAATCTCAGAGACATTTTTTAAGAAATGTTAGGCTGTACAACATGTAGAAACATGATATTGCATTCACTTTTTTTTGGTTTTCCAGTGTGAAAATTTAAGACATTGCCTTTGTTCTCAGGCTTGCAGTGCCATACTGCATGATGATTTCATTTCTCTGAACCTCGGTTTCTCCCATTATTTAAATAAAATATTAGTGATTCCCACTGTAAAAGCTGATCGGCTTTCTCTGAGAAAAATTGAGAATACTGTGCATGTGGTAGTTTGAAGAAGTAAGGCAAGAATTTTTTAACATCTTCAAATCCTTTTCTTTTCCATCCCCACAGAGTTTTTGCAAATGGAAGGGAAGCAGGAGTTGGAAGGAGGAGAAGGGTACGGGGATAAAAAATAAAAGAGAAAGAAAAAGAGGGAGAAGAAATTAAGATATATTATGTATTGTATATATTCCAACTACCTGTATTAATTGTAATCAATATGTACTGCAAATGTGCTAATAAGGAAATTTATAAACATTTTTTAACACCAAAGAAAATTTAATATAGGTGGTTTGAGGAGAAAAATATTTTTCTTAAGTAGTTTAGTAGCACTGTCTTATTTTACTAGCTGTTTCTCACTATATCCTAGTTGGGATATTTGGTCATGCATCCCCTTTTAGAAAAGGAAGTTAAAATATTCACAGAAAAAAACTGTATACATGACCCTAGAAGACAAAAGAACTAAATGGAAAATTTGAAAAGGTTTAGGCTGATCTCTAGCTCAACCTTGCTTTACTATCACAAGCTTTAGCATTTTGAAATTTTACTGGAATACTTAAAATTTGTATTACAAATTCCAGGAAGCACAGAAATTTCTCAGCACTATATGTAAATATAAGGAGCAAGAAATAATCAATTTTATGATGAGATATTTTATGCTCACACTGAGAACCCAAGTTGACTCTTGTTGATGGAATGTTTAACTGGAATCATTGTAGGAACAAATATGGCAATTGTTAGTCCTGCTTTCTTCATTGTTGTGTTTTTTTCTGTTTCCTTCCAGTTAATGATGCGATGATTGGGTATATATTCAGTGCATGTTATGTAGTCAAAAAGAGCATTTTTTTCTGCAGTAAAACTTAGGGAATGATAAAATATTCTCTCTCCATTTACACAAATATAAAATCTAATTATAGTAGAATTTTGCAAAGATAATTTGAAATAATATATATGCTTCTGTTGGATTCTTAAAATTCCAAATGAATTCTGCTGAATCAATGATGCTATTTTTCACAACTAAAGCCACTTTAAGAACTAGACAAATGCTTGATTCCTTTAACTTGTGATCTTTTAGAAAGTACCTAGTTTATACTTTATCTATTGTGAACCCAGGTTTTTAGCTTATTGTCCCAAAGAGATTAGAAATGGTTGTGTCTATACGATACTTGAAAGGAATATGTAGAACTGAAGAACATATAGCAAATCACTTACACAACATTTTTTTTGAGGGGGTTGGAGTTTTTCAAAGCTTGTTTTCTGTGATTCTTTGTAATATTAATGGTCATTTTCCAAAAGAGATACGATCTTCATAAAGAAGTTGTAAAACATTGGTTGTAGGGCATTTCTCCCAAAATGCAATTTCATAATTACTTTAATAAAATAAGAGCATCCCTGTTATGCTTTAGATTGCAAATGCCTCCCAAAGACCTCATGAGCTCACAGGTAAAGCTTGGGGAAGGGGAGTAGACTGTGGAGCTTATAACTAATGTCCTGTAAGAAGGTGGGGCCTCATTCGAGGCAAATCACTGAGGGCCTTACCTGTGAGGGAAGATCTTCCTCAGGAAGACTAGGAAATCCAAAGCCAATGCACCAGAAGGTTGGCGTCCGATGAGAAGCCATTTTCTGCTTCATAGACTGATACCTTTTACTGTGTTCTCACACAGTGGAAGGCCCTGAGGAGTCGATCTTGGGAACTTTTTAAAGAGCTCTAATGCCATTCAGGAGTGCTCTGCCCCCTTGTGCTAATTCTTTCCCAAGTTCCCTTCCTCCTAATCCTGTTACCTTGGAGGTGAGGATTTTAACATATGAAATCTTGGAGGATTCAGATCATAGCATCAAACATAAATCCTTACTAGTAAAATGTATTTTCATGTCTTTGGCCAAGTTGTAATTAGCTGTGAGTGAAGCAGGTAACACTTTGTACCCTATATACTGTAGGGTCACAGAAAGGTAATGGTGCCATATAAAACACACTATAAGAAAGCTTTTATTATGTAGAGTCTTCATTTCAATTTCCTTGTTCTACATGGAAGATCCAAGATCAAGGATTTCCTTTGAATTCCCTTAAATGTCTACATATTTCCAACTCTTCCTTTGGAATTTTGTATTTGATATATCTGCATGCTTATTACTTATAATATACACATATATATCCTTTGAACATATGCTTTTTAAGATGAAGAAACAACAGGCTATGAAATTGATATAAATGATGTAAATATTTGAAAAATCATGAAATAATTAAAAGAAACTGTGGTGACTGTTGAAATATAAAGATAAATTTATTGTAGTAAAAGACACATTTTTATTAATCCCCCTCAAAATGCACTGCCTCGGTTTGAATATGTTTATGTCATCCCTCTTGCCACTTGTCTGATGCAGTTCTGGAAGTTCTCTCTCCTGAGTATCTTTAGCTGTTCTACCACAGGTCTTGAACTGATTCAAAACATTTACTTTTTATGGTCATTGTGTCTTTGTGGAACAGCCAGAAGTCACATAGTACCAATCTTTGAACAAGGTGGATGTTTTATTTGACAGAAATTGCCAAATTATAAATATGTGACACAGAGAATTGTCATGCTGGAGGATGGACCCATTTGCCCATTCCTTATGTTCCAATTTCTTGTTAAAATACTTTAAACAGAACCATAAGGGATGTTCAGAACCTCAGAAATTTTCCTAATAATCAGACTTCAATTGACTCACTTCTCTCACTTTCAACACACTCTTGGGGTCTTGATATTGAAGGAGGTCCCGATCTGTCCCCTTCAGTTGATTCACAGCCACTATAAAACTGCTCAATCCACTTGTAAACAGTCCTCCTGATCGCTGCAGTAGCAACTTACACTAATTTTAACATTTTCTCTGAGTTTTATTTTAGCAATTTTTGCAGTCAAAAATAAAACTTAATGCTAAACGTGTTATTCCTGATCCATGATATATGATTTGCTTTAAAAACACACTTCTTTCACCTGTAGCTCATAACCGACTGCACTGAGCAACTTGAAGCTTGTCACATGTCTCCTAAGGTTTGATGTTCTGCTTCCTGTGTTAAGGTCTCCATCTTCCTTTTGGAGGGCAATGGGCATCAGCATTCACTGCGTTGTGTGATGATACGTTTTTTATTCCTGTAACCATGATTAAGAGCAAAGTTTACATTAATAGCACCTTGTGACCATTAATCATAATACATCAACTTGACCAGATGAAGAAGTCCCTTGGACACTAGTAAGATACTCTTCTTGATGTGCCTAGCTAGGTCACAGAAGATGACCTTGGATACGAACTATGGGTGGTAGCCATTCATCTGCGACACTTATTCCCGGCTTTCTGGCTGCTGTGATCTGAGAAGCTCTGTTCTGCCATGGCCTTCTGCTATGCTGTTCTGCCTTGGAGCCTGATGACCACTGATTGAATCCTCTGAGTTCGTGAGTCAAATAAATCATTTCCTCCCATATGTTGTGAGTGTCAGATATTTTGTCCAGCAATAGGAAAGTGGACTAATACATATATCAAAAGTTTCTTTCTGTCCTTCTTGGTCATATTTACTAAGGTTAATCCTCACTTGGATTTCTGTCACCTCGTATTAGTTTGGCCTGTAGGTGCAGGTCCTATAAATAGTCATATACATAGGTACTGTTGTGTCCGATTTCTTCCACTTGTATGTATGAGATTCGTTGATTATGTTGTATGTACCATCTATTCACTCATTTAGTTGAAACCTTAATTTTCACATAAGTTCTCACTATATACGATGTGCTTATATCTCTAAAGATATCACTGTTCTCTCAGCTACCAAAAAATCATAATTTCAGGATCACAGGTGCTACTTTCCCTGACTCCACCATGAAATGCACACCCAAGGCTTGTGCACTCTTTTCGGGAAAAACTTCTTCCATTTATCCTCTCTTTTCCATTCTGCCTTCTGTTGTTCTTGTTCTAACCTCATGACATCTCACCTAGAACAACATATGGGCTTCCCTGTTCCTGTAGCCTTACCTTCAGATATATCCCCTCAAATCTTAGTCCAGCAGGGCAACCATTTTGTCATGTTACTTTCCAGACCCAAAAATCATTAAATATGCATTTTTGTTTTATGAAATCAAATACTTAAAAATTCTTTCCAAAATCTAGCTTCAGCACACTTCTTGTGTAAAATAAAGATATACCTCAGGTAATCTCTGTGTCTGTTACCACACTGCCTCCAACAGTGGTCATTCACCATCCTTAGGGGCACCTTCATTTTTCAACCAATGCATAACTCAAGTCCTTCTTCAGCTAACCATTTTCTCAACAAGTGGTCACTCTGTGAGTTTTTCTTTTACTGTATTACCTTCCTTACTACTCACTTGGCACACACCTTATTCTTTTATGAGCTATTTGTTATAATTATGTATACTTTTATTTTTCTTTGTAAGAATCTCTTAAGACACTCTAAGTTCCTGGAGAGAAATACTCTCCTTTTGGACATTTACATTTGACAAAGGACACTGGGTAGTTTCAATAAATAATTGAAAAAATTTTAAAAGAGCATGGATAAAAGTAACAATTGGAAAAGTGACAACAGATGACAAAATTAGCTCTTGTTTCCATCTATGGCTAACTGTAATCATGACTCGCTAATGAGGACTGTCACCATGATAATGTCTTAATAGAATTTCTGGTAGTCAACTGAGAAAATACATTTCAAACAGAGATTATTCCAGTGCTGTAGTTTTGCCGTATGTCTTCTGTTTAGATCATACTTCTTCCCTATGGTAAACATTCTATCCATCAAATCCTAGAAAGTTCTCAAGATAATTTGGTGCTGGATTTGTAATAATTTCCAACTGAATAGATAAAAACCGTGATTATATGACATTCTTCTTAGAACAAAAGCCTAATAACTGAAAGTACAAAGTTAAAATCAAATGCAGGTTCAACCGAATCAACTAGTGTATTACTGCAGAGACTGTAAAGCATTTAAAAGAAAATTAGGTCACCTACCTATGCAGAGCTTCCATTCTGATGCTTTTGATTTCTTTAAATGTAGGACCTTTTAGAGTTTACAAATGAATACAAATAGATAACTACTATGAATCTGTACAATATGAATAGAATATAAAAATCACTAGATAGCCTTTCACTTTTCATACTTTGATAAAGTTAGCTACCCCACTTTCCACTAACTGGCATGTTGTATAGTCTAGCTCACAAACATTGTCGTAAGTGTTGTGAAAGTATAATGTTACTTTTATAAGTGTAATTTTGTCTTTGAGATATTAGAACAGATTGATTTGTGAGATAGTGAAAATAATACAACCTTCAGAATGAAATGTACACATGTAATAATAATGAAAAAATAATTATTGATGGAAACCTGTTCCATGCTTGCCTTACACTGCACTCCTTGTCTGCTCTTTTCAGAAATAAGAAAAGAGAATTATACAACCATGTCTCCATGGGGCCTGCAAAACTTCTGAGAGTGAAGGAGTGAGAAGAAATTGTTCAAAACTAGAATCAGTTGGCAATTACTGTATCAACTTGTCCGATATCTAACTTCTAATTTTGGAATTGGTAGGTGGATATTTAGTTCATATAAACAACTGAAAAAACTTGAAACTATGCAGTTATGTAATAGTCATTCTTCTTTGCTCTGTCTTGCTCCTCTACACGTGACCTTTCATATATTTATTTTTCTATCCACATTCTTCTTGATGTATGTTGTTAAACCTAAGACCTCATAAACTAAATCCTTAGGGTTATGAAAAAAGAAAATGAGATCATTTTAGAGTTGTGTGGCTAATTTACAATCTGAACACTTTTGAATTTCTCCCATGCTAAAGAAACTTTCAAAAACTTATCAATAGATTTCTTTGTGGCTTTTACTAATGAAGTTGTAAGTTCCTTCTTTTTTTTTCACCAGTGGTAGGTGTTGAATAATTTGAATGGGAATTTGAAGGTTTCTGGCTTCCAAACCAGCAGGAGTTAAGGCTTAATTGCTTGGAAATACATTTTCATGGCTGATACCAGTAACAGAAAAATGTCTGTATGTCAAGAGGCTCTGCACTAATCAGTTAACCACAACATGTGCCACCCCATACCTAGGGACAATGTAACTGTTAACAGCTTGAAGCTATTAAAAATGTACCAATGGGGAACTTTCTTATACATTTTTTGCTAATATGCTTCTTCACTCTAAATAAAGGAGTAGAAAAAATTTTGTACTTAACTACTCCTAGGGAAAAGAAAGTACACTCACCTAGACTGAGCTTCAAAACACATTATATTCAATGCTGCTCATTAAGGTAACACTTTAAAAGTCACTCAGTTGCTTATATGCTCTCTCTGTGTCAACTAGGAGGCTGCCTATTAGATCTGGTTACCTTCCAGAGACAAGGATTTGATTTCCGGCTCTAGAGATCAGGTCAAAAATTGCAATAACCATTAGTAATTAGTAGTTAGATCTCAATTTACCACATTAGAAGGTCATTTCTCTGAAGCATGCATTCTCACGAGAGGAAAGAAATATGGGAGATTGAACTACTGAAGGTTTGAAATCAAGAAAAGGCTGTAAAATGTAAGAAACCCCTAGAAACCGTTAGACTATGTGGAGAATGCATTTCCTTTTTGTCCTAAAGGAACTTGACTTCCGGTGTGAGCTATGCATCCAAATAAATGGAAACAGGTTTAAATTAGTTATTGTTTAGATTTCTGTCTCATCCTCAGTTTTGTAACATGCCCAATATTCCTAATTCTAACACACTAGAGCAACAGGATTGAGTGAAGCTGTATTTCTGGTTTAGATAAATCTATAATCTTGACAGTGAAGGTACTTCATTTACCTAAAGGTGGTTCTCATTCAAGTCTGGGACATGTGTTGGCTTACTGTCATGTTCTTTGGAATACAGTGATCAAGTCCTGGGATAGAATTACTAGTGCTCTAATTACTATACCCTAAGATCTTTGTGTGCTGGGGACACTCTGTTCCACCCAGATATGGTCATAAAATAGGACCCGAATCTCTGTCATTTGAGAGCATGTGTAACACTTTCCTCTTGACAGCTAAGGGAATGTCTCCTAAGACTGAGAGAACATTTTTCTTGTTTCCTCTTAGACCTCTGTCTTCTGCTTTCCAGCACATTAAAATTCTTTAAAAGAAACAAATTTCAAGCCGTTTCATAGGTTATACTGCATTTAAATTCACCACATACATCCTCTGAGGCAATGAAGCACAGGGCTAATGAACTCTCATTCTAGAGTGGAGGGAAAAGGAAAAATAATATAAGCAGAAGAGTGAAACAGATTAATAACCCCAAATATTCCCCAGCCATATTTATAGGATCAGTATATGGAGAATTCAAAAGCATAGCCTCCATGAAATGTTTTAATGATTATTTTGAAAATATAATTCAGTTTGAAACAACTTGAATTATTTCTAGTATCAACTGAGTACTAGAAATTTTAAAGACAGATTAATCTTACGCTTATAAAAATATAAGTGTTATTAATGATTTAAGAAATAATTTTACTACTGGAATCTTTCACAGCAAGTGGCTAGTTTCATAAAAAGGATAGTAAAATCTTAGCCTGAAAGAATAACTATATCTCCATAGCAGTTGGAATGCAAGAGTTAAACATTTTTGGGTAAAAGAAACAAAAATCTTGCTTAGGTGACTTTAAGTAATGGAATTGTATTGTAAGATCTCCATGATTTTCTTATTGTAGGAGTTAGAACAGGATATCTTGTCGGAAGGGAGGGTTCAATAAGATTTATTATCTTTGGCCTCCATAACATGTACATTGTATTACTTGAATTGTATCAATTCTTTACACTGTTAGGAAAAAAGAAATAAAGTAGATAGCAAGGGACTAAAATTGGTAATAAAATATTTTAGTATGCTGACCTCTCACTAGCATTAGAGAAATATGGAGATGACTTTTTGAAGACAAACAGGCATAAAACTGAAATAAAACCAACAGCACAAAGACAATGAAAGACAAATATTCATCATCTTAATTTTAATTTTAATGACTTCCCATAAAATATAATAAAGAGTAAAATTTTTATTTCCTCCTAACAGTACAATATGATTCGCACATATTTGGAAATAAATTCAGGAATTTAGTTGTGTAGTGTAGTGCTGACCTAACTTGGGTTTAGTCCTCAGCATCCCAAAATAAAATGAAAATAACTTAAATAGATTTTGGATTAGCATTAATGAGATACTATATAAGCAAGTGCTAAGCAAAATGACCCAGAATACTCCTTCAGCTCCTATGCTGTGATGTCATGTATGTGTTATATATAAGTTTTATTTTGGTATTGAAGTAATTAGCCAATATAGGCCACTCAGAGATGATATGGACCTTTTCAAGGGAAGTCCTCAGAGCAATGATAGGTGTGGTCAAGAGGCAGGGAAATGATTTTGAATTTTATACAATCATCCAAATCAAAACCTACACATTTGACAACTCTACAGCATTGCCAAAGTCTTACTTTAATGGCTAGCAGTGGACAGACAGGTCAATGTGCTTCTAATTTATACTATTATAATTTCATTTTGCCTTACCTACCAACTTAACTATCTAATTAATTGCACAGAAGAAACTATACATTTAGAAACTAGGCAGTTTTTTCTTCCTTACATCCTTGAATTGCAATGACCCAAAAGCTATTCCACTTCCCCGGCCATCTACCCTGGCATTTAAGTCCATTCACTAGAGAAAGTTAAAGAGTGAGTACTATCCTTAAGGCACAGCAGTGGTTCCTAAAATTCAAGAACACTTTAATATACTGACAATTTTCTGTTATTATAGTAGCCAGAAAATTATGTTCTCATGCAATTAAACTTTATCTCCTGCACTTTTGGGAATCAAGAACCATCAGTTCTTTTTATTTTTAACCTCTTTCTTGGTCCAGAAAGCTACGGTTTGGTGGGGGGAAGTGATCCAATGCAATGAGCATAAAATGAAGTAGGTACAGTTGTTCCAGTGATGCAGGCTTTGAGCAAGACATTTTCCTCAGAAGCGGTTCAGGATCTGGAGCGGAGGAAAGCCCTCTGCTGTGCCACATGTGTATCTCTAGGACAGGAATTCCAAGTTAGAGCAACTGAGAGAGAAATCCCATGATATGACAATCAATAATTTCAAGGTAAACTTAGCATCCTTGAATCAACTTGAAACCAAAAGATGTAGTACAGATTGCCAGACACAGGCGTGCAGAGTGGATTAAATATAAGCACTAAGTGGTTCTTTTCAGTGAACTAATATAAACTAGTAATATGACTATATCAGCTATCTTGTGTGTAGATAAATATCTTTTCCCTTCCTTCTTTTCTATTTCCCCATCCCAGTTGTTTTCTCTCATTTTGTTTGGAAATTCTGTACCATTTTCATCATTTTTGTCTCTTTTTTTCTCTTTAAAATTAAAAAATGTAGCACATAAAACAAATAAAAATAATTTAAATATAGCATTTCTTGCATATAAGATTTTGGGAATATAAAAAGAATGATTATTTCATTCTAAATATCCTTTGTCAGCATAGATATCGAGCAAAGATTGTATAGTAACCTTTCCGTATGTAGTTAATTTATTGAGTGAATTCTGTACCTTCAACATTACCAAGTATTACCTTTAGCACTGGTTCTGTAACACGCCCAAAGTTATATATTTTTTTCCAATGAAAAGCATGTCCCCAGGATATGTTCTCTTCTACTGCATTTTTAACTTATAACTCTTAGCGGTGTCTTCTGTTGACTCTATCTCCCATCGGTGTTTCCATCTTGGCAATGATCGTCAGACAGAGGTGCCTTCTAGCACTTGTCTAACAATAACTCCTGATTGCAGACTATAAATAGTCCAGCAGCCACTAAGTTGTTAGCTTCAGATGTTTTTGAGGCAATGATATCAATGATAACCTTGCAGGTAGTTACTCAGGTAGTTTTATTCAGGTCTTAATGTATTTTTTAAGACCAGCCTTTAGAACTGCTTCTTGACCCATGAATTATTTAGAGGTGAGTTGTTTAGTTTCCACATGTTTGGAAGATGGAACAGACCACCTTTTTCTCTAGTCTTTTTGTACATACAATTCAACACTCAGAGCATTATAAAAATAGACTCACGAAAGTGAAAAGAAGGTAGACCGGCTCAGGAATTTGGGACCAAATAAAAAGCACAGGGATGAGTGCGCTAACTTTTTTTCTTGGTTTATGTATCTCAAAGAAGATCACAAGATAGTAGCAATCCAGAAAACAGCCATGAATGCAGACCAGAAAACAAAATAAAAAGAGACAAAAACAGCAACATGGAAGTCAGAGTACTTCCTGACCAGCATTCTAGAAGATGAATTTTGTAGACTACTCTGCCATAGTTAAATGACACAGTGGTAAAAATTATAATGTTAACTATAGCAGCAGAGCTCAAACGATGAGCTCAGACTTCCATCCTCTTCAAGAGATAATGAGATAGTCCAATGTCCTCTCTACTGAGGTGCTGAAAGGCTTGTTTATCACTTGAAGCTTACTGAAGAACCTGTGCTTTTACACACACAGGAGAAAATAAGACAGCATATCTACTTTTCCTGCAGTGGTAAATCAAGAATGTTAGCTAAAATGCTAGAGATTCAAAAGTGAAGAAAAGGGGTTATCACTATTGTAAAGTAAGTATTCTAATGAAGATAGGGGTATGAACCTGTAACTTTTGAACACTGTGGCTGGGCACAGTATTGCATGCTTATAATCCCCAGGAGGCTGAGGTACGATGAGCGCTGAGAGCTCAAGGCCAGCCTGGGCAACAAAGTGAGTTCAAGGGCAGCCCGAACTGCATAGTGAGACCCTGCCCTAAAAAGACAAAAATCAAGCAACAAACAACAAAACCCCACTGTGATGTTAGGTTAATGCACGTTGAAGAGTGATTGTATCTTGCTACAAGTGTCGAAGTCAATGGTAGTGAATGTGAGCTAAAAGCAGATAACTGAGCAAAAGCTCATGTATAAGAGTGAAAGAGCAACACAAGTGTGATGGTTAAGGTTGATTGTGTCAACTTGATTGTCTTAGGAGCTACCCAAGGGATGGGAACAGCACACTTCTGGGTGTTTCTGGACAGGTCATGAAGTACGTCCTTGAGTACTATATCTGGTCCGAGCCCCTTTCCTCTGTGACTCTGCTCCACTACACTGCAGAGTGCCTCCATCAACTACGAATTCTTTCTTCACTAAACTGCTGCACACATCCACCATGTTGCTCCTCCTCTGAGCCAGATGAACCTGGACTGAAACCTCTCTAACCATCAGCAAAATTAAAGGTCTCCTCTGAGCTGTCATGTTAGACATTGTATCTCAGGGAAGAGATAGATGACCAACATGGTAAGAACCATGTTTGATCAAGTAAAGCAATTTAACTGATTGTGAGGCATCCATATGTCTCAATAAATAATGGTGACTCTGGGATGGATGTGGTGGCACACATCTGTAAACCCAGCATTTGGGAGGCTGAGGCAGGAGGATCACCATGAGATGGAGGCTAGCAGGGCTACATAGTGAGTTCAAGGCTAGCATGAACCGTATAGTGAGACCTTGTCTCAAACAAACAAATGGTGACTATTATTACTCACAGAAAATGTTTCATTATTTTAGAAGTGATATTGCATATTTTTAATCAAATACTTATATAAGACAAAAAGTGCCCATGGATGTAGAATAGTTGAGCAATTAATTTATGAGATTGATTAGTGATACATTCTAATTTTTATTTGTAAAATAGTTGATACCATAATTCTTATAGATTTAGCTATGCCACAGACTTTCTAATAGATGAGATTTCTGTTAACAAAATTGGTTAAGATTGGGAGGATGAAAACCAAATACCTTAATATTTTAAATAATAAAGGGATAATTATACTTTTTTCTCAAAAAAACATGGAGAGGAGGGGTTTGGGAAAAAAAGAAGATTCAAGATATATTGTGTATGGGTACATAATTTTGTAATGAATGTGATCATTGTGTATATCTAAAGTGTACAATAACATTAAATTTAACAATTGGTATAAGGTAGGTCTCTTTAAGGCATCAGTAATGAGGATTTGTTACAAAATAAGCTCAAAGGAAAGCAGAACTAGCACATGAATGGTGAGGATCACATTAAGTAAGAATTTTGAAAGCATATAATTATTTTTAAAGTAAATTAAAATATGAAAAAAATGTTTAAAACTATGTACATTCTAATATAACCTGTGATAAAATGACACAAGTCAAGGATACTAAAGGCATTGGAAGTGCATTTGGGAGCCACTTTTAAAATGTGTCACTTCCCCATTTTTTTGTATCAGTTTTTTGCACCATTAATAGAAAGCAGTAGAACCAGTTACACTAGTATTACGTGTTCTTAACTAGTCAGAAAACACTTCTGGTAGTAACCTTGAAAGTAATGAAGTCTGTTTATTTTGGGTGAAATATTCATTGGCAATGTTGATCCTGCACATGTTAGTAATGAGGAGATAAAACTGTATGATTTCAGTGATCTTGAATAAGGAAACATTTTTAATATAATAAACAGGGATGAAGAGTAATATATATCCCAGTTTAAAACTTTGGTGAGCGGCATGAATTAAGAGTCACATAATTACATGTAAAACTAGAATACAAAAGATGAGGATTGGAAAGGATCTGTTGCAGGGTCACGCCAATTTCTACAGCACACAAGGGGCTGGGGTTTAATCTGATGTGGTCATGGGGCGCTTATGTCCATGAATGAGCAATAAGGAGAGTGGATCTTACTGGAAAATTGGCAAATTATCTAACAAAACTGAAAGAAACGTCAATGATTGTACCAGTTCCTTAGTTTTTCAGAGTAAGACAAAAGTGCGCATCTTGTCAACGCTGGTGATGGAGGCTTGTCCCTAAAATCCGTGGACATTTGTGTTGAACAAGGTCCAGCTACCTTTTCCTTGTCCACTGATATGTCTGTGGACTGTTAACATGGCCAACGAGAATGAAATTTGTGTCACATGACTGCTCATTTAAAAACCTCCTTCACTGTTTATCTAGTATGCCAGTTAATCTGCACTGTCAACTTGATTCCCAGAGAAGTGATTGGACCGTGTAGGTGCTATATTTATTGGTGGAATGACTTACTGAAGTTCATGGCTGAATGTGCTGTTGATACGTAAGCTCAGTTGGGAGAGGCGGGTCACTGAGTGGTGCCTTTCAAGGATGTATCACTCTGGTCCTCTTTGCTTGGTCCCTGCTTTTCTGCCACCAGGAAGTGAACAGCTTTGTTTCACTGTGCCCTGCTGCCATTACACATCTGTGTGGGAGGCAGATTACCATGGACTGAAAGCTCTGTAACTGTAATCCAATTTAAACCTCTCCTAGTTAAAGTCGGATATTCTGTTCCAGCCATGGAAGAGCTGAGCAATATAATTGAAGTCTTGAAAATGAAGTCCTGTATAAATCATTTTTAATAATCAGAAATTGCATACTCTTTATTTCTGGTAATTTTGAAATATGATGTAGATTGTTTTAAACAATCATTACCCTACTGTACTGAATAAAACCAGAAGTAATTCATCCCTCTAAGTTTGGGTTCCTTTAACTGAACTCTGCGTTCTCATCTCTGCTCTTCTGTAGTGGATATTTCCTGAACGTGAATTTTTACACATTCTATGCATGTACTGATTTATCATAATATGTCTTAGAAGATGTGCAAATATGACATACCAACGGAAAAAAATTTAAGAAGAAAAAGATATATGGCATCTTTACTCTTTGTCGTAGCAACCAAACCATTCTGGTTGCAGTGTGTTATGGAGTCTAAAATGTCTCCCAAAAATCTTACAGGTTCAAAGGTGGAGCTGTTGGCAGTTGTGTGGCTCATGAAAGCACTATCCTCAGTAGTACATTAGTGTCCACAGCCTCCTACCTCTGGCCACTGCATGCAGGACTGAGAAGGGCATACTGTGTTTTGGTTGCTAGCTCCCTCCATCCCCTACCATCACCCCTGTGAGTTGAACAGACTTCCTTTCCCTTGGTTCCAGCCAATCATGGGCTGCATTTGAAACTGTGACTCAAAATAGACCTCTCTTCATTTAAGTTTTTGGTGCTGGGTATTTTGTCCCACTGGTGGGGAAGTAAACAATGTACAATCTTTTCTATCACCATCCTCTATCCACTTCCTCATTACGTCATGCCCTCCAAAACGTCGAGCATATCATGATGTGTGTCCTGACAACTTTCATCTGTCTACTGCCTCGACCCTTCCCCTTTATTAATTCTTCTCCAGAGGAATTCCACTTTTCAAGGCCTGGTTCAAATGTCACTATCTCCAGGTACTTACCCTCATCCCCTCGTGAGACTTTGCTCCTAGGCTTTCCGTGTTCTTGTTCCCAGCACTATTTTATCACTGTGTAGGTAGCTTCTCTTAGAATTTTATTTCAAAAGTGCCTTTCTTCCCAATATGAATAGAACCTGCGTCGTATTTGTCTTTCTATAAATTGCATCACTTTTTATTTAGCCAGGAGCCAACCTGTTGATTTGAATTGAGTTTTAGATCCTAAGAATATGTATGCTTATTAGACATTCAGGTTGCAGTATAGTACTTAATAGGAAGTAAGAATGACTAGTTTTAATGATTTTGCATCTAAACAGGGTTTGGTTTAGTAATGTTACTATAGTTTTCAAAATAAGGAAGAAAATAGAAAAAAGAACATTTAATGTCAAGCATTTTAGATGCATAATTTAGCCTTCAGACAAGGATTTGAAGCAGTGCTGCCACAAAGTGAAATGTTACAAAGCTAAACACCTCTCTGCAGTGCATTGTCAGCACATCTGTGGAACATGGAACATAAGTCTGAAGTGAGATAGGTAAACTGCTCATCCGGGAAGGCCATTCCTCAGGTTTAACTGATGCTTGCTAGGAACTAATATAAGGTGATATTTGAAATTTCTAAGTTTTTAAGGAAGTGGTAAAAATTCAGTTTAATATAAAAATTCACATTTTAAAAATATTAGTTAGTAATAAATAATTAGGGTGTTTTTTTTTTGTTTGTTTGTTTGTTTTTTGTCTTGCTATGCAGTTCAAGCCGGCCTTGAGCTCACTTTGTAGCCCAGGCGGGCCTCAAACTCACAATGGTCCTCTTGCCTCAGCCTCCAGAGTACTGAGATTACAGGCGTGCACCATAACACCTGGCCTAATAATTAGGAATTTTCAAAAAATCTAACTTCTGTATTCAGGCTTTTATAAAGAATAGTTGAAAGGAAAGAAACAAACAAAATTAAATGTAGCAGTTGGGGAACAGTGGAAAACCCAGTATGCATGTACTGAGACACAGGATCACTGATCATGAGTGACTTGTCTCAATTTTAATTGAGTTACATGTTAAGTGATGACAAGAGGTGTTTTGACATAAGTGGTTGATTAGAGCACTAGGTGTTGTTCTAAATATAAAAGCTTTGATTTGTTATCCCTGTCTATGTTCCTGGCATTGCAAACTGCAGAGGCATTTCTCATTCTTCCCAATGGACCTTCATGGTGAGTTCATTATTTCAGATGGAAAAGCTGCAAAAGGATTAAGTAGCTTCTCCACGTCTAGGTGGCTCCATAGCAAGATACTAACGATGAAAAGAAGCACATTAAACCCAGCCTTCTGGATAGGAAGTTTGTATTCTTGGGTCACAATTCAGCCTTCATTGCTTGGATTTAAATAACTTTATCCCAGGACTGACAAGAAGCTAGTGACTAGCTCAGAGCACACTGGTGATTCAGTTAAAGTGGTGGAGGAGTCTGCAGTACTCTATCTGGAATCGCTGAGGCATCTCTAGAACTGCCAGGAAATTGACTGGAGGGTACCACTGAGCTACTTGCACAGTGGAGAAAAAAAAAATGTTTTCAAAAAGCCCAATCTGAAGCAGTGTATCTCACGATTTTACAAAGGAGTAAACTTGAAAAATGCATGTAGAATGAATAAGTAGGATTGATTTGGCAATCAGTCTAATGTTTCCAAGAAAGGAAAAACAGGGGGATCGTTGATTAGCATGAGGTTTCCCTTTCAGGATTTTACTTAGTAGAAAGGAAGGGATGATTATAAGCGAGTAGGACAAGAGGTACTGACAATTTCTGTGTCGATAGAAATAGATCAAATAAAGCATAATATGCAGTTTGGTTATGTATGCTAATGATCTGGCCATATTGATGCTAGCTGAATGAAAATCTATATTATCAATTTGGAGTGTAATTGAGGAGTTTTCCAAAAAGCTTATTATTCATCGATCATATTTCATGTTTAATCATTCAATAGAAATTTCTCTACATGTTAAGTTTGGCTTTTAGTCTCTGGAGAAAACATTGACAAGCTGAGAGAAATACGTACTGAGTGCTTTTGATGGGTGGATATGCACCACGCTGCGTTGGATGAGTAACCTAGGAGTAGGTTGTGGCCATTTTGCTTTGAGCTGTCAGATACATTTTTCTCGGGGATCTTTCCTATTGCTGTGCATTTGAGCAAAATAATATTTTATTGTTGGTCATAATTAATAATTCATTGAAATATACCAAATGAATGCACTCAAAATATGGATGTAAATCTTATGATATCTCTGAGTTCAGCAGTTCCAGTCACAGTATGATTTTTGCAACATGAATTGCAGTTATATATTAGATCATTCACTATCAGAGCAAATTGAGAAGTATAGTATAAAAAAAATTTTTTGATGAATTACTTTCAGCCTTTAAATGAGAAAACAGATTTGTAAAAAATGAAATGAGCCAGTCTGGCGAAGTAGAATTTGAGCTTCAAGTGTAAACACTTGAGTTAATGGCCGGGGTTTTTCAACTTCAGAAGCTCCGCTGCATGGGGATGGTGAAGGCCCGGTTAGAGGAGCTCTTCAGCATTTTCCTTAGAACATCTTTACAGGATTTAATTAGGCAGATTACCTGGTACGCATGGCGTAATGTGCTGAACACTTTTAAACTGGTATGTCCTCGGGGCAAATGGCAGGCGAAGTCAGAAGGAATTACATTCTGCACAAATAACTCAGAATGTTTTACTAGTGGGCCTCCTAGAAATGAAATCTCCTTTCCAGTGCACCATTTCGTGTTTAACTCCATTGAGTACCAAAAGGTTTGTTCAACGCTGAATGGTCATCTCGATTTATAGGTCCAACTTGACCACCCTTTTAGTGGCTTTTTTTTTCCCCCTCCTGAGAAGCTTTGGAAAAAAGAAAAAAAAAAGAAAAGCTTCAGTTGTTAACACTATGTGCTTTGTTCTAAATTACTGGATAATGGCACGAATATAATTATTTACAAGAAAGACAATTTTGCTTCTTGAGAAAAGTCGTATTTTATAATTATAACTTCAAAAACTAAAAGTGCTTAAAATACGCCCAGGAAGAGCATTGTTTACTAATCATTTCAGGATGTGAATATTAACTTGCGACGTACATGTTAAATTCCTGAATCTGTTTAATCACTTCATCCACCTAACCACCTACAGGGACGGGTCACTGTGTCAGGCAATCCTGAATGGTATTTTGTGTGAATTGGGAACAAAGCTTTTAAAGGGCAGAGGTTTAGGAACATAAACCAGATGTGCTCATTTTAAAAAGTCTACTTAGTTTGAGGGGAAGGAAGGTCAGCTTCTTAGATCTTTTAAAAATCTTACAGTCAAACACATTCCATGGAAAGTAAGCATTTTACTTCTCTGAGCGTGGCTGTGCTGCCTTCTTTTTCTTTGGTAAAATATTTGCTCTGATCTGCAGTATGCCAAGTTCTTTTCTACACAGAGAGTACTTGTAAAGTTTCTTAATCACTGAAAACTCTCTACAGTGTGTCAGGATACTTAAAGTTTTATTCCATAGAAATGGTGCCAAATTATTTATAAAAAATGTAATTTTAAGCACAAATGTCTGATTTAAAAGGTAAATTCTCAATTTTTTGCCAACCATAAATTGAGATCATAAATGGATTATTAACAAGAATTTTGTGAAGATATGTTTAAATAAAAGTAAATTCTTCTGCATCTAGGGTAATGATACATATGATGTATAATGCTCATCTGTCCTGTAATTGATTAAATATAAAATACACTTATTAATATATGCACCA
The DNA here is from genome assembly GCA_004027595.1 of Dinomys branickii. NCBI lineage: Eukaryota > Metazoa > Chordata > Mammalia > Rodentia > Dinomyidae > Dinomys > Dinomys branickii. Next base: position 164,821 of record PVLD010002155.1, read on the forward strand.
ATATCTTTGTAGGATATAAATTACTTTGAGTTTTTCTTTTAGGGATTTTGCTATGTATGCAAATCTTCATGTAGAAATGGGTATTTCTCTATGATTTTCCTAACTCCTTGAACAAATGAACCCAGTGTTAACTCGGTACCTGGTTCTATATGATCTTAATTCCAAGGGAGGAGTTGCATCTCTAGCAGTAAGTGTTCTGGCAACTTGAGATGAAGCCTAAAAATTAGCTGAAAAGTTTTTAGCTCTTTATTTTATTTATTTTTTGTTGATACGTGATTGTGGTACACTATTCCTCATCTTGGGGAACTGGTATGAATAAATATTACATCTTCACCATTTATACTTCCTCTATAAGCTTTAATTTCCTCAGTTCCAAGGTGGCTATAATGACTAGTATACTCATGTGAAATGGTCTATAAGAAGATAAAATGAGAAACTATGTAATATGCTAACTTCGTGCCTACTATAAAGGAGACAGTCACTCATTAAATTTTAGCCACTCAATTCAACCTCAGAAGTTAAACAGGTCTCTGCCTAAGAAAAAATTGTAGAGTTTGAAAACTGCTTCACTTGTTTTACCTTCGACTTCTGATTTTCTGAGTTTTGAATCCTAGCCCTTTAGATGTCTAAACTGAAACATTTTAAATGCCTATATTAAAATAATATCATTGGTCTAATGTGAGAATATGAGATAAAATTTAAAATGACCTACATAGTTCCATAGCTCAGTGAAGCTATTTAAACTTTTAACTTGCAATATTTTACCAATTTAACTTCTATTTATTGCTGAAATTGTTTGAATTGAAGTGGAGACTGGGCACAGAGTCACTGTTGGATTGGACACTGTTGGATTGGACATCATGGCCAAGCCTCGAAGGAGTTTTCCGACGTCTCTATTTTCTTTCCTTGGTAAAAGAACTCCTGATGTTTAGTTGGCTACATGAACATTTGGGATAAATGCATATCTCACAGCGTCAGTACTCTGTTAACTTGCAGAAAAAAAAATAATACTGAGCCTCTAACATGTATAAACTAAGAACTGCCTGGTAAAATATCACTTACATTTTATACTTTTGGTAACAATACAAAGTGGCCAATTTGACCACTTCGGAACATACACATATCCTGCATGCAGATTTATGTTCCCAAGATGGTTGAATATCTTCATTCTAACAAATCCACACATTATTATTTCTGAACAATAAATCTGATCTTTATATCAAAATTAGACCAAGGGGATAATTGTCACATCAAGTCAACCAGTTAGACAGTCAGCGAGTCTCATAAAAATGAGTGCAAAACTATATTTACTACTCAGAAGCGGGGGCGACTGAGAACAACATTTTGTGATTTGGTAACATAGGAATATGGGTTACCATTTTAAATAAAATCTCTTGCTGCTTCTGTCACAGCTGGAATATACAGGAAGCAAGAATCGTAGGAGTGGCAGCTCTCAGAGGTCCACTTTATCACCCACCTACCGAAGGCTGCTTTCCAATCCCGACGACCTTAACCTGTCCTAGATTAGAGATTTTAGTAGTCCGAGAATAAACTATTCCACCAGGAGCTGTAATGACTTCTCTAGTAGTTGCAGAGTGGAGTCTGATATCTGACCATTCTGTGTTACTGAGTCAACAATGTGATTGCTCTTTAATCAAGGGAAGTAGAACAGCTACTGTGCATTAGGAACATAGGAGATATTTGGAGATTGTGGGAGACTGCTGAGAGACCTGCGGTCTGCATCCATCTTATACTGCTGAAAGACCTGCGGTAGGCATCCATTTTGTAAATTACCGGCCATCTTGAAAGTTAAGTTGCAGTTTCCATATATGGTCAGTTTCCTGTAGTTTCCATGTATGGTTAGTTTCCTGTGACTTCTACATATGGTCAACTTCCTGTTAATTACGTAATATCGCCTGATGCTCTGACCACCCTCGCGTGATGTCTGGACCTCCCTCCGTTGCCTAGTTACCTACTGACGTCAATCCCCATTCCCGCATGTATATAAGCCCAAGCTCTCTGCTCAATAAACGAGACTTGATCAGACTCCTGTCTTGTCTCCATTTCTTGTGCCTCTTGTCTCTTTTTCATCCCACTCCCCCTCTAGAGCCTTCGTTGACTACCCGCGGGTCGGGACAAGTGGCGCCCAAGGTGGGGCTCGAGTACAGGGGATCCAGTGAGGACCGCTGTTCAAGAAGTCACGGGCCCGCCTCCGATGAGACTGGAGTAAGAAGAGGATTGGTCCAACACAGGAACCTGCTGCATCTGACATACCTTGGTAAGGACAGCGCATAATGGGACAAGCAATGAGTAAACATGAGATGTTTGTTAAAGAGCTAGAAAAAGCTCTCCAGGCACGAGGAGTAAAGGTTAAATATAAACAATTGATAGAATTTTTTGATTATATTAATGAAGTTTGTCCTTGGTTCCCTATTGAGGGAACAATTGATTCAAAGAGATGAAAAATAGTTGGTGATGCACTTAAGGTTTATTATACAGCTTTTGGGCCGGAAAAAG